>JBBMKC010240370.1:0-10934 GCA_037834085.1 Bipalium vagum | reverse complement strand
TTATTATTATTATTATTGTGGTGGTAAGAGATCTCCACATTTTGTAATTGACAAATATTAAATTCGACATTGAATTACTATGAACAATCAAAGAACTTCATTTACATATGGTTCACAGAATTCGACTGCTTAAGAATAAGTATAATTCTGAATCTTTTTAGATCACTTTTAAATAAATATTATTTTATACTATTTCATATTTTAATATAAAGTATTGTTCATAACGACTATTTTGCTATTTATTAAATATTTATATACAGGGTATTTCAAAATCAACATTCTCATGTCATTTTTTGAATTTTACTAAAAGGATTAATATTTATGAAGAAGGATAATCTCAAAAATTATCTAGAACAGAGGATTATATATAATTTATTAGAAAATTATTTTGGTCTCAATTGAAATCTAAAAGTACAACTTCAAAATCTAAGGGATTACTAAGTCGTCCAAAAAATTGCGAACAAAAAAGTTGAAAAAAAATCCCAAGTGATATATTTAAATAATATATTTTACACAAATTTAGTCAATAAAGCAAAGTCCATCATTCTCAATAACACTGCTCCACCATTCTGCACGTAATTTGATCGATTTGAGGTACCAGTATCGATCTTTGGAAGCAGAAAACCTTCAAGTTCTACAACTGTTTCAAATTTATGTAACAACTTCCCTGGTAGACAAACGTTTCTTCCAGTAATGGCGTAGTTAGAATTTCAATTTTTCATCTGAAATTTCCATAAAAACCACTAAAAAAAAATTAAAGTATAATGTAATTTACAATTTCATTGATTATTATATACTGTGCGCCAAAATTATCCCCCCACTTGAAATAAATAATTACATATCAAGTTGGGGGATAATTTTGGAGCACCGCATATATTATATACCAGATGTTATGTTAGTAATAGATCATAATAATATTATTCAATATTAACATCCTTACAGTAATAGCAATCTATAATTTCAAACCAGTTACTTCTGTTTTTTTATTCATTGTTCATACGTCCCGGAAACGTTTTGGGCGAATAAATGCAGAAAAAAATTAGAATCAAAATAGAATCAAAGGTATTCATCAATACAATGCCCTTTAATTATATAAATGTCTAAATCACTTGATAGACACAAAAAATATTTTTCTTGATGTCATTTAATCCATATAGAGATAAGGGTTCAGGTTTCTTGACTTTCACTTTTCGATCAGTATCAATTTGTCTCTCTCTCTGATTAGTTTTTCTAAGTTATTAATTAAAGATTATTTCATTTTTTTACTTGCTCTATTCGTACTTTATGTTTTCGTACGAACATATTGGCTGGAGCCATCTCAAACAAAACCCGAAAATAAGATAGATTTCCAAGAGGAAGTGGTAATTGAATAAATGGGTTAATCCAACATGGGAAAAATATAAATCGACCCATTCTGAGTTGAGCAATGAATTGCCTTTCCAAATCCACCAAGACCCGGTTATGTATTTCCTGATTAGCCGTCAATTAATTTCCACTGAATGTCAAGGAAAAATGATTTATCAGTCAATTCGCTTTTTAATTTTGAAGTTCCCGAGGCAGTTGTCATCGATCCAAAAATTATGTGAAAAATAGAAAAATCAATTTGCATTCAAATCACTCGGAAATGATATAAGTGATATAAAAGATCTCATTTCCGGTAACTATGGTTTTATTAATTTCCGGAAAATGATCATTTTCAATTGGCGGAGGTTGTGATTCCATAAATTTTAATTTCTTTTACTTAAATGGCTTTAAATTTTAAGATTTTTAGGTAAAATAATAAAATAAAAATATATTAAAAAATAAAATAATAAAAATAATAAGTTGTAAATCGGTAGCAGGAACAATTTCAAAGGATAGACTTAGAGAAAAAGATGGATGAATTATAAAAAATATTTCCCCTGAAAAGAAAGGAAGGAGATAAAATCATTTTAAAGAAATGTCAATAAGATTTGATACGTGAAAAGTCTCTCAACATATTACCAACCCATATAATTTCAGTTTTGTTTAACTATAATCATTAAAGAAATAAATAATTATATTTTTCATCTGAAGACAATGCCAATTCCAATAAATTATACTTCTTCCTTGCATCGAATTTGGCTCTATTTGATTTTTATTTTTTCTGTTTCTTTGAAACGAGATTTTTATTTTGGAGATATTTTTTGACGATAATTATAAAATGAAAAAAAAAGAATTTGACAATAATCCGATTTTTTCAATAAAATCCCCTCTCCTACTAACCATCTGCTTCCTTCAAACTAACTTGTATTTCTCATAAGACAACATTTTATTTCTTTTAAATAATTTATTATATTTTTCAGTTATTTTAATTTACGATATTGTTCAAACGTCATTTGTGATGTTCCATTATATAAATAAAATAAAATAAAAATATCTCTGAGTAGAGGTAATAATAAATTTATATGCATTAATAAGATGAATGATTGGAGAGGAATGCCCTTTGATTTTCCTGCTTCAAATGTCGTTATTCATCCATATCACAGCGAAAGGGGATTTAATCAGTTGTTTACTTTGATAATTACCTTCACAACAAAACTTTTGACGATGTCTCCACTGCATTACAGTCATAGTTTAGAATATTAATACAATTTTCATAAAATTTTGCAAAATTATTAGCAGTAATTTATTCAGAAAATATTATTCGCCATATTATATAGTTATATAATTGTATTAAGTTGTTGCAAAACGATGCTGGCCATGGCCATGTCCATATTTGGGATTTTTTTCTCATTAAGTCATTGCACTAAGTGGATTAAAAACCGCCTTTGGGACAATTTGTTTATATGCGTTACAAAATGCATAACTATTTTAATTTTTAATAAATTTATGAAAACGTACTTAAACCAATAATTATCTTACGTTATAATTCAGATTCATTATTAAAACTGAGAGATTGAAATATGTAGAAGTTATTAAAAATTAAAATAGCTATATGCATTTTTTAATGCATATAAACAAATTGTCCCAAAGAAGGTTTTTAACCATTTTTTGTATCATTTTAAATATTTTTGCATAGAATAAGTAAGGGGTATTTATATTTTATTAAATCAGTGAAAAAAGTTATTGGTACTAATGTAGCTGGATTTGAAAAAAATAATTTATCGTAAGCTGCTTCCTGATAATACCCCAATCACTGTTTATGTGTGTGTTCCAACAGACTTCCACCTATTCAGATCACTGCAACATCATTTGGACGGTAGATATTACAAAAATCGGAGCAATCTCCTCACTGACCTCGTTTTCATCGAGCCTCCAGGATGCTACAAGCACGGATTCACATAATTAACTGAACGTTGACAAGAAGGTATCTAACATAATGGAGAATATATTGACTTCTATATATAGTTTTGTGTTTTTAATAAATAAATAAAAATTTATTAAATAAAAGTATCAACAAATATAATCATTAGTGAACAACCTAATAGTTCGTACTATCACATTTGTTCTTCAGGCATCATTTATTATTTCTACAAATAGCCAAAAATTGTTATAAAATGATTACATTTAAATTATGAAAAAAGTCATCATTTACCTTTACATAAAAAGGATTATTATTGGTTATTGGAATTACGGAAGGCAAGGGTTTTCCATTACAAAATATCAAAAAATATTATGGAACTGGAAAACCGAATAAAAGAAGGATACTGCCGTTTTACTCCCGAAGAGCTACAAACTGCAATATTGTCCTTCCCACGAAGACTTGATTTCATGCTATCTGCTGAAGGAAAGCATTTCGAGAACATGTTATAGGAAAAACTAGTGTATTTGACTTATTAACTACATTATATCTAATAATTAATATAAATTTTTTGTCTATTTTATTCATCATTTACTTTTTCCCTTGGTTTTGGAACAACTTGTATTACATAAAATTTACAAAATCTAAATCATATTTAGCCTAATTTCAACATTTTTCAAAATGTCGGTATTTCCATCTCTGAGGAATTAGAACAATGATGATTCTTTCCGGAGAGCAGAAAAATTAATGTAACAAAAGAATTTTTTGCATTTCTCTCCATTTGAAAAGTATAGTTCAATTTTCCCAAATTAACGGATCACTTATCATGAACATAAATATCGCTAAGAAAAAATAAGTGGGAAAAAGAAAAGGAAATGAAAATTAATAAAGGAATTAATTTCCATATTTCGAAGATAAATCATGTTTTCGGGATTGCTATGAAAAATTAAAACCGCCCTCTCTGTATTTATTTACATTCTCCAGCGGAGGTGGTTATATTTTATTTAAATAAAGATAATTTATTATTCAGAAGGAACCATTTATTTTTTTAATTATGTAATAGCTTGTAAAAAATGAGGAGAAGCAATGCAGTTTCATTTATTATTTTTTATTATTTATTATTTTTTGTGACATATGTACTTTTTCTGTGAATCTCGCCATTAGAAAAAAAATTAATTTATTGTTTTTTTTATAAATAAATAAAACAAACATATTAACGTACACCAAATCGTAGTTTCTTAAAGATTAAATAGTTCTACTAATATTATTTATTATATTTTATTATTTTATTATTTTCTTGAATTTTGTTTAACTAATTTATTGTGACCTTTGCATATCGAAATAACGAACTCTTAATAATTTCAGTGCTAAGTGGTTATTTATGATTTTCTTAAAGATTAAAACAAAAAAATCAAATATTGCAGTATTGTTAAAATATTTTTATTTACCAGGTTTTATATATGAAATTAAACAGCTGGTTCGCTATAATTCCAATGATTCTAAGTTTCGTTGGTTGCGTTTCAACATCTTTCGTAATCGGAGTCTTTTACTATTACAAAAACACTCCAATTGTCCGAGCATCAGGGCGAGAATTGTCATTTATGATTCTTACCGGTTGCCTGGTTTGCTATTTAGTATCATTCATATTTCTCTTAAAGCCAACGGTCGTCACATGCGCCATTCGACGAATCTTGCTCGGATTTGGTTTTGCCATGATGTACGCCTCATTATTGACCAAAACAAACAGAATTGCTCGAATATTCGAGTCTGCTCAGAAAACAGCAAAACGACCTCCTTGTATTTCTCCAAAGTCCCAATTGATGATATGTGCAGCACTGATCGGGGTCCAAGTATGTTTCTACGCCTTTTCTTTTTTTTTATAAAATTTTTATGTTTTCCTTATTTTATAATGAAAAATTGAAAATAAATCCCAAATGAAATTCAAGTTTTTATTAAGAGGAAAATTTTATTCATTACAATATACATTTTTTATTTTTATACCTTGATATCTTGTTCTCATTCTCATCTTAATGTCCTTTAGAACCATTTATAAGTTGATTTCGACTTCCATATAAAGAGATCTTAAAATATTTATGAAAAAAATATTTAAATTTACTTCTTAATACAACTTAAACAAAAATAAATTTTAATTTTAATTAAATTAAATAAAAATGATTGTTTAAATGCCTTTTCTTTATGAAATCAATAAAATACAAATATAATTTTTATTTGTAATACTATTTATTTATATATTTAAATATTTATATATCATTTTATAATTTATTATATATATCATTTTAAATATTTATATAATATTAGTAATAATATTTATTATTGATCTGAACAATGATAGGCTAAGTAATGCATTGTGATAACCATCATTATTAGGAGTAAAGTGAGTGTAATTTAAATACTTTCAAAAGATGTCAAAGTTACTTAATAAAAGAATATTTTATTATAATATTTTATGAATAAAATACCATGAAACACATCATCAGATACCAGTGTTAATTTTCCTTTAATTAATTATTTACCATAAATATGACCAAGATACAATCAAGCTTGTTTCGTGGTAACAAAAACCATAACTTCTTTGTTAATAATTTCTTAATGTCTTAATGAACGCGTAAAATTCAACAATTCGTGGCTGCGTAATAATAAAAAATAAAGACATTTTAGTTTTGATGTGAAAAAATTTGAAAAATCCACACAAAAGTAAATGTAACCCTTTTGAAGTTATTGAATTCAATTTTGAATAAAATTGTCAAATGACTTGAATCAATGGTATTTAATTTTTTCTTGTTTGAATCAATTATTTTTTTACAAGTTATAATTTTACCTTTCTAAATTAAATATAAAGTTGGAATCAACTTGATACTTTTGATAAAAAATGTATTTTAATAAAAGTTTCTTTTATAATTGCTTATTTTAATTTTTTCTGATATTTTGAAGTTTGGTCAACACTTATGACAGGATTGACAGGATTGACAGTAAGACGATATATTAAAAACTATTTAAAGGTTTCTGAGACAAATTTAATGTTAAGACAATAACGAAGACCCTTTAAGATATTGAAGAACCACAATGTTAATTCGATGAATTTCAAGTTGATATCGATTAATATTACTGAGGATAACAAATAGGAAAATAAAATCGAGTTTTAATGTTATAAATCAGTTTAAGTATTTGCAAAGAATATTAACAACCAGGTCAAGGATAAATATTACAATTAAATTATGAAGAAAAAATGATACCAAGTTTGAAAGCAGTCAATAGTAAGAAGATTTTTTTTATTTTATTATTTTGTGCTTCTGTTTTGCAGTGCCATTAATACCAAATACGTTTGTTTGAAAGATCTTTTAGTGTTCCATAAAAATACAGTAGGCTTTTTGTCATTTCATTTTATTTAAATAAATTTGAATGATTTGAAATGCAGTACCAAGTTGATCAAAAATTGAGCTTTCTTCACCTGTACTATTTTATTTTAGTTGAGGTCAGAAAATCGCAGAAGAGGTTCAGGAAATCTGTAATGTGTACGGAGAGCATATTTTGGTCTGGACTAATATTAATTAGATTTTTGATTGAGATGAAAATGGTATATTATTCGAAATCACAGATCTTTTTTCCCCACGTGGGGAACAAAGGAAGAGATTTTTATTTGGATGAAAAAACGGAAGAGAAGTACTGCTTTGAAGTTGCTATTGAAATGGACAATAGATAAAAAAAACTGACATAAAGAAAGAAGTCGGTGCTGATAAAAAAATGTTGATTGACTTCTATGATGACTTAAGAAAATATGATAATTATTATACAGTAAATCCTTGTAAATTATGTGGTCAAGGAATTATATGCCAGATTGATGAAAGTTTATTTAGACATAAACCTAAATATCATCGAGACCGTGCAACTGAACACGAAATCTGGAGATTTGGAATTGCAGATACCAGTCATTAACCATCAAAATGATATCTAGAGGTAGTTGAAAATAGAAAATCAGACACTCTATACTAATAGTTAAAAGTGTATGCCGAGGGGGTACAATTATTATAATTCCAAAAGGTATATTAGGATTTAAGATCGGTTTGTATCTGAAAGAATGGATATGGAAGATCCGAAATCACAAACAATTATGTTAGAAATCTAGATCTAATATTAAGTTGTTTAAAGTACTCCCAAACCTGTGTCTTAAACTATGGTTAACGAAACTAAATATGACATTCAGGTTTTTAATCCATATTTTATATTTGTATCAAAATAAGTTAATAACCCGTTGACAAAACGGTATTTGCTACAAATGCGTCTCTTATACATCGACCTAAGGGTTAAATTAAAACCTTTCATATTACACAACATGTTCATCATTCGTCTCAATTTTAAATAATTAACTTATTTAGTTAAGTCTAATTAATTTTATTTTTAGAAAGTTAATTATAAGACTTTGCTTACTCTTTTTTCAGACTGATAATCTTAAAGAAAAATAATTTTTAAAATTCTATTAAAAAAACTAATTATTTTTATTTGTGTTTTATTTATTTGTTATAATCTATTATCGATGGAAAAATAAGTTGAAAAAACATTATATATATATATATAAAATAAAACAGTATCTGGCCCAGAAATAAACTCAAGTACTATTTTACAAACAATGGTATTTCACTGAACTAATTTGATTGTGATTCCACCTGTTATATTTTTAGATAGTTTATAGTGTTTTTTTAGTGTTTTCCGTTTAATAAATCATTATTCTTATATTTAATAATGAGTTACGTAAAAAACCATTTTAAATTGAATTTACGATTTAAAAAACGATTTTTGTTCAATGGCCAGGTACTGTACCTAACCAATGAAATAATTTATTAATTAGTTAAGAGATTGTAAAATTGCGATTAAATTAATTTCTATTTGTTTTAATCAGTATTTATAATTTTTTTAAGTCATTATAGTTTAAAAATTGTTTCATTTCATAATATTAGCTGTGTAAATGTTATCATCCTTTATTCGATCAAAAATCATACGATCGAAACAATATCATTTGGGAAAAATCCATAATGAAATGCCAATAGATGTAAGAGCCACAAATGAATAAAAATCGATTCCGTATTATAATCATCAATCAAGTTGCAGGAAAGCATTGACTCGAGATGTCAGTGAAACTTCAAAGAACACCAAAATCCCATTTATTTAAATAATCAATGGAATGGAAATTTATAAAATGGGTTGAGTTACAATGTATGGAGAAAGAGGGCATTTCAGATAGAAATATATTTATTTGTCGAATGTTACAGTCGAATGATGTTGCACTGAAGAAGTGTTTCACATTCCGGAAAGAAGATTGGGAAACAAACAATGGGAAATTGAGATATCAAAGATAAAAATTCTAGTACCACAAAGAGGGGGTTTTTATTAAAGGTCAGATATCAATTGATAATTTTTCGCTTTTTATAATCAAAGAAAAAAATACACGAGAAGAAGAGAAATATGGTTGCAAATAAGCAGAGATCGGAAGAATGATTCTGATCACCCCTGGTATAGAATTTTAACAGAAAGACTAAAAATTAAATTTGACAAAAATACAATCTTCAAGAGGAAACGATTTACAAAATATATCTTTACGAAAAATATTCAGTCATTAAAATTAATTATTGTTATAACCAATAGAGCAGAAATGTAACTTAACAATTGAACATTTAAAAGCAATCCAAGTGTAAGGTTATATTGAAGAAAGATAAATGTTGGAGAAATTGGTTGAATTGACTCTTCATAAATTATAAGTGATAATTAACAATCAAATAATTAAGACCACAATGTTTATTTTAAGAAGTTTATAATTAAAACAAATGCTCACATAATACTTTAGCCGTAATATTTAATAACTAAACCTATCTGGATGCGGTTTATGTCAGAAATAATCAGAGATGGTAGTCCAGATAAGTTGACGGACAGTTTATTATACGATTTCCTGACGTTTTACAAGAATCGATTGAAAAAAATCCATTATCAAGCACTCGGTGAAATGAATCTACCACAAGGAATCAGCAGTGAAACAATTCACAAAGGTTTAATGAAAATGAATAAATGTGAATGCTTCACGAAGTTTCCGATGGCTTAAAAAACAAGTTTTTTTCAATATGCAAAATGCTCATCTCCATGGGAATGAAGACGTCTTAAATATAAATTTTAGTATAACTGATGACGAAAAATAGGTGATACCGAAAACTCCATTTGTAAAATGTAATGAAAATGTAAGACCTAAATTTACTGGAAAATCAAAAATTTTTGCTAAAAAGTAATATAATGTTGAACCTGGTGAATCATAACCTCCGATTCGTATGGTACTCAGTTGGAGAGATTAAAAGGTAAAAATGAAAAAGACTATAAAAAAATGAAAGCTTTAGCAAACAAACGTGAAGTCATTATCAGGATACTGCTTGAGTGCATACTACAAAGACAGTCAAGAGGATTACTTGGTTTGGCTGGGAACTTTATCACATTATCTTTGCACTTTCTGGTTGCAATTTGTTTAAGGTAATGTAATATTTGTTACTTTGGACAAGTTAAGTTAAGTTCGTTTTGCCTAAAATATTATATATAAAGACTGCATCAAAATCAACTTGTGTATGGTAATATTGACATATATGTTAATATATATTACATAAAACAAGTCAACCCCTTCCGAAAATAAAGATTAAAAATCTTTATTATTGACTAAATTCGAAGAGAAAAAGAATTGTGATCAATTGAAATGGATTCAAGACTTACAAGAATGCCAAAGGATTGAAAATTGTAACCTA
This sequence comes from Bipalium vagum, assembly GCA_037834085.1. Classification (NCBI taxonomy): domain Eukaryota; kingdom Metazoa; phylum Platyhelminthes; order Tricladida; family Geoplanidae; genus Bipalium; species Bipalium vagum. The sequence goes on along the minus strand of JBBMKC010240370.1, from coordinate 881 downwards.
CTTCATTTTACATACGCTGTGTTCTAGTGTAAAGGTAACCTTTCATTAATATATTAAATATACATTTTGAATTGTTTTGTTATAGTTCTGATTTTTTGTGTTTCCATACTTTTCTATGGTCTTTATATAACGATAAAAATTGAAAAATCAAATCTTTTTTATATCGTCATTTAATTTGATCATTTTATTTTCATTCTTCAAAAAAAATGTTTTCGCTGATAATTAGCTTGTTTTTCATTTTAGAATAAAATTAATATTATTAATAAAATTAATAAAAATTCTTTTAATGCTGAGAATATTTTTTGTTTTAATGTTTCAAATGGCTTTTTTAGGTTCATCAAATTCATACCATAATATATTTTAATTCTTTACTCATTAAGGAGAGTTAATTAAAAATTTATACTTTCATCATTTAATTAATATAAGAAATATGAAACTGCATCATACGTACGTACATATAGTATTTATTATTATTATTATTATTCTTATTATATTAATAATATTTATGGAAAAATAATATGAAATAATGAGCAAAATATCAAATATCCTTTCTTGTTTTCAAAAAGGGAAATTGTTTCAAGAAAATCAATATGAATAATTATTGACACATACATTTTTTGTTTTCCTATTCTTTTGATAGATAACCTCTTTTCCACGATATTTTTCATTTATAAAATTATGAACAATTTCTGCTATAACGACAACCGCCATCCTTGTAATCATAAGTCATTGATATCTGCGAGGCGGATAATTAAAACAAATTCCATTCAATTCATTCATACCACTTTTATGTCTCATTAATTTACTGCTATATTAATTGGGGGAATACTTTTTACAATACATCAAAGTCTGGCTTTCAATTAAGCTGGTTAAAATTATAT
>JBBMKC010240359.1:0-10935 GCA_037834085.1 Bipalium vagum | reverse complement strand
ATAATAATAATAATAATAACAATAACAATAATAATAATAATAATAATAATAATAATAATAATAATAATAATAATAATCAGAACAATATTAATGATAATAAAAATAATAAATTAAAATGTTCGAATTCTGCTTGGAGGTCGTAACTGTCTCCGAACAAGAAGGGGCTGAGAGCTGCTGAAAGAACTTGCAAGATGAAGGCAAATGCAAGAAAAGAAACTGAACTATTGATTATAAATTAATGTTAAGTGAATTTTTCGATTGAAAACGCAATTAGGATAGATTATTTTGCAATCAAAAATAAAAAGTTGCCTTGAAACGAACTGGTCTGTGTAACTATTATTCTAATGAGCTGCATAAATTGACCGCGTCGGCTGTGAGACCGTTTACCATTGTTTGTTACGAGGAAAATGGACGAAATCGATTTGCCATCTTCGGGGTAAGCAGCCTCAGCCAGTCCATCGTGGGCAGAATAGGAAATATTTCCGTGCGCGTTCTGATTGGTCGACCACTTGTGCTAAAGATAATACAGCCAATTAGATTTAATGTCGCCCTATTAATTCTATCTATTGTCATTCAACCATTAAGATTGGGTTCTCTTTACGACAAAAAACAAATTTAAATTCATTACTATTTATTTAATTGTCTATAATTTAATTGAAAAATTGTAATTTAACTGTTTTAATCAATTGTTCCGCGCTTTTGTCAGATTCAAACAAACAATACCAACACTTTCTTCATCGTCGTTGTCGTCGTTGTTTTCGTCGCCGTCGCCGTCGTCGTTGTCGTCATCGTTATCATCACCAGTTTTTCACAGGGCTTAATTAACGGGGCAACAGTACTATCAATCGCCAAACGAAAATTTCTCCTCACAGATGACGGAAGCCAGCAATAATTTCTTCAGTCAATGTAATGAAAAATTGTTTAAAAGGGACGATTATTTTCCCGCTCTCGTCAATGGGTCCAGTCTGCCGGGTATCGTTCATACGGAAAGTCTGTTCCATCCGATTTCTGGCTCCATGTTTGGTTCCCATTTGTCTTCGTTTCCATCGAACCAGTCTCTGTATTCTTCTCATTTGTCTTACAACTTTTCGTCTTTGCAACAGCAAATGTCACTAAACATCAACAATTCCTGCTTTCCCAACGAATCCAACTGTCCCAGTCCCGGCAATGGTAAGCTTCAGACCTTTAAATGATCACATTAAAACAAAACCCAGAACGAAATATCAGTGGAAAAGAGAAAATTTTAATAATTTATTGATTAATAATTAATTGATTATTTAATAAATAAATAATATTTTATTTATTGATCTTAATTATAAAATTTTATTAATATTTTAATTTTGATATTAATTAAAATTAATAATAATAATATTATTATTTTTATTAATAATATTATTTATATTTTTTGAATATTAAGATCAAAATATTTATTTATTATTTTTTTTAATTACTTTTTGATTAAAAAATATTTTTAATAAATTTTAAATTTAAATATATTAATTTTGTTGGGTTGGAAAATAAGAAAGAAATAAAAATAAATAATAAAATTAGATAATATTATTTTTAAAAAGTAATCATTATTTTTTCCTTGTAAAATTATAATAATTAATTTATTTTTTAATTTTATTAAATATTTTGTTTTTTTCTATTTTTTAAGAATAAAAAAATCGATGAAAAATTGAAAAAGTACATAAAATCGATAAAAATAGAAAAAATTAATTATAAATTAAAAATAATTATATATATATTTTTTTCTTTAGAAATAAAAATGTTTAAAAATGTAAGTTTTTATTAAAAATAATATCAGATTTTTTATCATCGAAATTTTAAAATAAAATAATAAAAGAATGATTTAATTTAAACAAAAAAATTAAAAAGAGAAAATTTAATTTTTTTAACAAATTGACAAAACATGTAAATAAAATAAAATATGCCAATCGGTAAATAAAATAAATCTATCCGATAAAACAAAATTTTGACGACTCAGTGCAAAAAATCCAATTGATAACTTTGTTTAAAACGATCTCATTTCTTGTTTAAATTTTAATGAATTTGGAAATTTATTTACGGTTTTTCAACGAAAGAGGAAATTGTCCGAAGCAAAAATGATAATGATCACTGATCGGGAGAACATTGGTGATTTTTGCCCCTGCCGTGCCTGACACGTTTGTTTAAATGGTCACACAATTCGACCAGAAAATTGTCGTGGAAGACCGAGAGAAAGTTATTAAATTCGCGTTCACTGGAACGGGGCCGCGTCGTCCGTGCGGGTTGCGTGAGGCCTGATCATTTGTGCGTCGGTTTCGTCGACGAAATTGAATTATCCCCGCTCGTTTCTGTTTTGCTGTCGCCTCTCGGTGTTCGTTGCCTTGGAATTTCTCCTCCAAAAGCCCAAAGAATCTTCACCCGTTCGAATGTGGACATTTTCCCCGTTTTCTTTTTATTATTATTAATTGTTAATAATAATGGCCAAATGAGTAAATTAAAATTGCTTTCTCTTTTGCCCGGGCGAAGCGGGCAACGTTGGCCATTGTAGCAGTGGATTTGGTAAAGTTTTCGCTTGGTCTCACCACTGATTTGTGCTCATTATGTTTGGATAATTGAATAACGACGGAAGAAGTGTTAGAGAAATGGACGCAGATGGGGACTGTGAGCGGTCAAGCTCACCTCGCCGATGGCAGAGATGATTTGATTATTATTTAATGAGGCAACAATATTAGAAATTAATTTCAGCCACCAACGGGTCCGCGCAAATGCCATTTTCAGATTGCGTCTCATCTAAATCAATCATTTCCAATTAATGATTCCCCTACTTTTGCATAATTAGTTCTTTAGTTAAACTTGTTGAAAGGTTTCAATTATTGAAACGAGTTCTCCGTCCATTGTGTGCGGAGTGTTTCCAGCTGCTTTGGGTTGTGGCTGATGAAGAGTGACGTCCTGGCCACCCTTTACTTTTATAACCTTTATCAGTGAAAAACTATCCAGCATGGAATGTCGTCTATCAGAACGGTTTTCCTGTTGGTTGAGAATGTCTTTCATTCCATTTCTCTCATTCAACCCCTTGGGGTTCAGCTTCCAAAATGGTCTGTTGGATGATCAAAAATCTGACCAAAATTCGTCAGATTTTTTTCACGTAAAAGATTTTCCAGTAACTTTAATCAGGCTGAAAAATAAAAATTAAATAAAAATAAAAATAAAATAAAAATTAATGATAAATAAAATAAAGTCAATAAAAAAAATAATTAAAAAAAAATCAATAATAATAATAATAATAAATAAAATAATATTGCTATAAAAATTTATTTATATTTATTTTAAACAATTAATAATTATTTTTCTCCTTGTAAAGTTATAATAATTGGCCATTAATAATGATAATAATAATAATTATTATTAAGTATAATAATATAATAATAAAATTAATAATAATAATCATATTTTTTGTTTTACTAAAGTGGGATTTTTAAAATAATAAATCTAATTTTGGTCCCTTTGAGAAGATTTTAAATACTTAATAAGGGTCACATTAAGATCGATTTTTACAATAAAAAATTAATTTCGGAGACCTTTGCAATTTTATAATGGTGAAAACCTCATTGGACCAGTTTAGTAACGGATACCTTTTTAGAAAGAAGCTTCAAAAAGATGAAGACGGAATGCCTCAACACAATTCAAAGCTCAATTTTCAATTCCACGTCGTTGTCAACCACTGAGACTGACATCAAGGCCTCCAGCAATCTGACGTCTCCAACTTCCGTTTTCTCCTCCAACACCGGATTAAATATCAATAATAACAATAATAATAGTAATAGTAACAACAACAACAGCAATAATACCAATAACAATAATAATAACAACAATACCAATAGTAGCAAGTCAATGATGAATCAAAACCTCACCTGTCCGTTGAATACACCTTCCTCATCATCTTCCAATCCCGTCCATTCTCAGTCGACAAATGTCAATCAGTCAGATAAGGCGATCCTGGATCCTCTTATTACGAATAGCCTAAGCAACACTTGTATATCGACGAGCAGTTGTTCCACCACAATCAGCAACAACAACAGCCATAGCCACCATAATCCCACAGTAAACAGTTGTCCCACTCCCGCAAGACGGAGACATCGGACGACCTTTACTCAGGAACAACTTCAGGAGTTGGAGTCTGCATTTCAGAAAAGTCACTACCCTGACATTTATTGTCGCGAGGAATTAGCCAGAATAACAAAACTCAATGAAGCCCGAATTCAAGTATGTTTTCGTTGTTGAACTTAATAATAATAATAATAATAATAATAATAATAATAATAATAATAAAATAAAAAAAATCCTTATCATTATAATAATAATCTGATTAATAAATATTATGTATCCTTGTACTTTTAAATGAGTCCTTGACAATTATTATTTGTTTTAATACTCAATAAACGATGTGTTTTAGGGTTTTCAAATTGAAAGTTCGTTTTCTTAATAATTTTTAATACTGTTGTTTTAATTTTGATTATATCGACCATAATAATGAGCAAAAATTTTAAATTCAATTTAAAATCAAAGATCGATATAAATTTAACAATAATTTTATTTTATTTTATTAAATTTATTTGATGTCTTTTGAAATGAATAAAACTTCCCAAAAGTCGCTCATATTCGACATTGTATGTTATGTGAGTTTAAACGGGGACCAAATGTGACCCTTACCACAGAAAATATCAGCGATGTTTACGGTGAAATTCTTGATGTTCGCAACTGCCAAAAATGGTTCGATCGGTTTCGCAATGGCGATCTCAGTTATGGGCATCGATAATGTGAGGTGAATAATGATTGGTTAAAGGCTATCATCGACCACACTGCAAAAGTGACGCAGCAAAAAAAAATCCCAAAGCCTTTCAATGGGAAATAATGACTCAGCCTCCGTATAGCCCAGACATCGCACCTTCGGATTACTGTTTGTTCCGATCTTTACAACATTTCCTTCGTGGAAAAAAGTTTGACAGAATTCATGATATCGAAACGGTTCTGACTTCGCTCTTTAATGAAAGCTCAAATGAGCAAAGGTTGCAAACCTGTCACAGATAAAAATGGAGAATAAACAATTGATTGACTCCGTTTTGTTAGTTGTATAAATAAATTAAAGTTTTCCAAAAAAATGAACCTTCCATTTTGAAAACCCTAATACTGGGTTGCGTCAAAGGCTTCGTGAATTCCAAATTCACACACAAACCATAATGGAATTATATGAAAAAATAATAGCAAAACACAATCGATTAATCTTACAAATAAGGACCGTTGTTATGGACAATATTGTGCCACATTTCTTAAGACTTTATAGCACAGAACGTTGTAGATAAAAAAATGGAAAAATTTTAATTTTCTGGAAAAAACGAACTTCCAATTTGGAAACCCCATAACCAAAGATCAAATCAATCACGATTACCATGGTGACCCGGCCATGATTTAATTTTTATTAATATTTTAATATTTATGTTTATTAATTATTTCGCATTATTTCCCATTAAATTATTTTTAAAAAATTAATTTAATAAATAAAATATTAAATATCTTATTTTAAATATATTTACAAAAATATCCCAAAAATAATAATTATTGAGAATATTAAATTTTAAAAATCAATAATTAATTTAATTAATTTAAACAAAAGTATTTTTTGTCATTTAAAATATGCACAATGTTTTAATGGAAAAATATCATTATTTTGAGTGAAAATAAATTAATTTTGTAAATGATCATGTCGCGATTTTTTTTTAAAAAAAATAATATTTTTAAATAATTATAAATTAAATAATTCATTATATTTCGCTTTTTAGTGGTAGAATTTTAACATTATTTTCGAAATTCGGTTTTTTCCCATCTGATTTGACCATTCCCAAACATCGTCAACCTCTTAAATCTAAGATCCCAGGGTTTTACCTTAGGTTCATGAAACCTTCAGACCATTATTAAAGCAGTACCAAAGACTGATCTTCTGATCGTTCTTCCATCGATATCGTTCATAAAAACCTTTCTTTATAAAATGCAATAAAAAGTCTTGTACAAGACCTATCCACCATAATTCTTTGTGCAAGGAAAGAATACAACCCATTCAAGTTATTATTATTATTATTATTATTATTATTATTATTATTATTATTATTATTATTATTTATTATTATTATTAGTAGTAGTGTGGTGAGTATTATTATTGTGATTATTATTATTATCCTGAGTGGAACTGTGTTCAACCCCTCGACTCTAAACCAAAACCCCAGACCCTTTGAAGATCCAGCCCTGTCGACCACCTTGTCTCGGAGACAAGACTTCTGTCCAGAGAAAGGAAATTAGTAAAAATGTAAAATATTTTGCGAAAGCGAATCTCGTTTGGGATGATGAGAGCGAGGCAAAACTGTTTCCCAGTGAAACGGGCATTTCTCCATCGAAAAGCGCCCTGTTCGCCAAGTCGCGCTAATGAATCGGCTTTCAGAACGACGAAACGCAAAAGAGCCCCGAGTGAGTTTGCATGACAGAAAGCCGTGCAGCCCGCTCCGAGTGTCAGAGCCATTGTGGCAGCGTATTTCCACACAAAACAAACGAAGACTAAAGACAATTCTCGCGGGCGAAATATGGCCAGCATTTTCGTTTTGGCCGTTTTTGCCACTCTTTCCGTCCTCGTCGATATTGTACCATTTTCTTTTCGCTTATTAATAAATTAATGGGAACGATATATCGGGGGCGAATTCAACGGAGGCGCTGTGGAAGGTGGCGCTGGATTGGAATTTGTGGTTTCTTTTTCTTTCGCCCGCTCCCCCCCCAACCACCTTCACCTCACCCCCAACCACCCCCCCTCTCAATTTGAAAAGAAAGAAAAAAGAAACGACAGAAACACAGACAGGGAAAGCAAATCATCGTCCAGCTCTTGGACGCACTGGACCTGGTCCCATTGTGGAAAGACAATGTTGGGATTTATCCAAGATTTGCCTCCCAACGACGGTTGGGGAATATTTACATAAACATTCTGCCATTGGTTAAAACAAAATGGATATTGACTGAATTAATGTTTGCCCATGTCCACGGCTGTATGTGTGAGGACGATTATTTTACAATTTTCTATTAATATTGCCCATTTCAGCACGGCCAGCAGGCAGCAAGCGCTGCCACCGTCACTCGAGCGCGTCGCCCGGCCACCGTCGTCGCCCGACCACCGGCCAGCGGTCGCTGCTCAGCCGTTGTCAGCTGGTAATTGAATTATCACTAATGAATGAGAAGTAAATTGACTCGAATACTGCTGCTGCTGCTGCTGCTGGGGCTGCGGCTGCTGCCGGTCTCTCAAGATTTCCTCCGGCAATTTGCCCGGCCCAGCTCAGCGCTGCCCAATTGGGAGGATTCTCGCTTCATCGTCGACCAGGCCCAGCATCGGCGGCCACCCCGACCATCTCGTTCGACTTCTCCCTTAATTATCAGACACGCCGTTTTCTTAGCCTTTCATGTCGCCCTTGCTACGCAGTGAAATGAGCTCATAAAATGGTCCATGGACATTTTAAAATCGACTCTTCAGTTGTCATTTTCAACAGCAAAACGAGTTTAGATAAATCAACCGGTCGGCCCGTCTAACGAAATTTGAGCATTCACAGTCGACTGAAGATCAAACAAATCCCTACCTGGTTCTGATGTTTGAACATTTTCCCCCGTCCGTTCTGACGTTTGTCTTCTCTCGTTTGCTTTCTCTCTGTGTCGTCTTTCTGTCGTCTTTCTGTCTTTGGACAAGAGAACCGCCATTTCGTACCGGCTCATCGCTAGCGACCAGTGATGCGCCCATTCACCGTTGAGACAACGGACAACGCGCGTTACCCTTTAGCGTTCAGCGATGGGCTGCGTTCCCGGTTTGTTCTCGGCCTGGTCTCGGCCTGGTCTCGGCCTCCTCGGTTTCTTCCTTGCTTGTCCCGGTCGTGCTTCCTCGGTTTTCTCGTCAGTAATGGACAGCTAATTCAATCTGCAAGTCAAGTGCGTGGAGGGCCTTGCTCTGGTCGAGATTTGTATCCGTTAATTAGATTGAGTCCCAAACCCGCTTGAACTAATTACCATTAATGAATTTATCCCTCGTCACAGTGGGCGATTCGTTTATTATCTTTCACTTGTTGCATTTGATACTTACCTTTTCGTAATTGAATTCTCTAACGAGTTTGACAGTCGCACTCAATTGACGCTGTACAATGGCAGTTTTTATTCTGAGAAAATAAAACCGAATAATTCCCGGGGACAATTTCGGTACTGAGACGGATAGAAAGGTTGAGAGCTAGAGAGGGAAATGAGAGAGAGACAGTTTGGACGGACTACCCCCCCTTAAACACTTAAACCATACAGAAACCCTTTCCTCTTCGTCAAACCACTAGACGTGGTTGTAAATAAATGTATTTATATACAACAAAATAATTTCTGAGTAGAATTTCGGTAATCAGACGGAGAGAAAGGTTAAAAGCAAGAGAGAAAAATGAGAGAGACAGTTTGGGAGCACTACTCCCAAACACTTCAACCATCCGAAAATCCTTTCCTCTAGATCTAACCACTAAAATGGTTTTAAATAAATATAATTTTGTAAAATAAAATAATTCCTGAGTAGAATTTTTGCAATGACAGGCAGAAAAATGGAAGAAGAGAGAGAGAGACAAAGAGAAACCAGTTTTGGGCGGACTACCTCCCAAAAACCCTTTCCTCGTCGTGGGATGACTAAAAGTAGTTTTCATTGAGAATATTATTATAAAATAAAATAGTTTCTGAAGAGAATTATGATAATGCGAGGAGAGAGATCAGTTTGATCGGATGACCCGTCAAACAAGTGAACCATCCCATAAACCCTTTCATCCCTCTTGAACCATTGAAAGTAGGTTTCAATGAAAATATCTTTATAAGATAAATCCTGGAGAGAATTTCGATGCGGAGAGGGCGTAGAATGGAAAATGAGAGGAAGAGAACAAAGAGAGAGAGAGAGAGCTCGAGAGACCCGTTTTGAGATGACGACTCCCCAAAAACCCTTTCCTCCTGGTCGAACCACTGAAAACGGTTTTCAGTCGGGAAAATGACCAGAGAATTTTCCCCGTTTGAAAGGAGAAAAGATTTTTTTAAATTTCAAACAGTTTTTTCAAATGGATTTTGTTTTAAGCTAAAATATTAAATTGAGCCGATAGAATTTCCCTGCCAGAGTCAAATTTCACAACGTTGCTCCATGACGAGGGGCAGTGCGAATAATTCCATCAGAATTCACAATTTCAATTTGCCACCAGAGACAATTTTCTGATCCATTCTCCGAAATTCAATTATGATCATTTATCATTAACTTATTCAACTTTGATATTTTCGTTACAAGGCAATTAATGGTTCTATTAAGCGCGCTAGGCCGATGCTGGGAAGGGGGGCCGCGGGTACGGATTGTGGTAGGGGAAGGGGTACGCTGGTCATGGGAGGATGACGGTGAAGGGAACGGTGACGGGAGCGGGGATGATAGCGATGATAATAATGATGATGATGATGATGATGATAATAGTGTGATGGGGGATAAAAATTGAAATTTAATTTCTCCTATCCCATTCAGGTCTGGTTTCAGAACCGACGGGCAAAATATCGCAAACAAGAAAAACAGTTGACCAAGCAGCTCCATACCAGTCTTCCGTCATGTAACACGGCCATCATGCGATCCATGTATCCGAGCGGGGTTTGCGGTGTCAATACGGCCAATGCTGTCGTTGGGGTGGGCAATCGCGTACCCAGCTCCATCAACGCCAACAATGGGTCCGCCTATTCCAACTATTGCAATTCGTCGGCGGCTGCAGCGAGAAACTACGTGCAAATGCCCCATGCGGCGTCGAATTACAACGGTCTGGCAGCCTCTTTCGGTACCATGAACTCGAACCACCATCCCAGCAACATCGGACTGCCTGCCATCGGCGGAGCGGCCGTCAACAATTCCCTTTCAAACCACTACTCCAATCTCGTAAGACAGTTTTCTTTTCTTTTTCGACTGGTCGTTGTCTTGTTGCCCACCGTTGCTCGGCCACCAAAGAGCAAAGAGCCCCCGTCGACAAAGACAAAAGTCATTAAGTCACCGTTCGCAGATGGGGCAGTTCTGATTGAAATATACATTTAAAAGCTGTTTCTTTTCCCTGTCTGATGAAAGCGAATGCTCATTAGTGTCGACAGAGGAAATCGTCATTGATTTGGATCTTTGACGAAATGCTGCAAACCAATTCCCACATCAAATCAGCTCAAAAACCCTGTTGAAGTACTTAAAATGAAGTTGACTTTTGATGTGCGAATTCTCATAGTCTCCTCATTGTCGGCAATGAGTGAAAACCGCGTCGGAAAGCCCATGAGACCCGCATGTCGCTCGGTGTAAGATCGGCATTGTGAGCGGAGCAGGGGCGGCCAGTTTCTCCTTCGGAGAGCTGAAAGGCCTCCGAACACTTTTCTATAAATTAGGGAAGTACTTAGGCCGCTGCTGAGCTCGCTCCGTTCTGATGATGGCTTCATTGAGAGCTCGCATGCTCCTCACATAGGTAATTATTATCTGCCACACGGCGCTGGCGATGTCAGTCTCGCCGGCCACGATTGCCGGTATCGTTTGGGCCGGCCACCACCAGGTGGACAAAGTTGTCCACCACAAAACCACCGATTCTCATTATGTTTCGCTGGTCATGTCCACTCACTTTTCCCTCGTCTCTTCAGATCTCTTTCGCCCATTGATTTCGTTCGTTTAATTTCACTTTCGTCTCTCCATTTCCCAAATGAAATATTTCTTCTTTTCAGTTCTGGTGGACCGGGAACCAGGAGCTGCAGGAGAACATGAGCTTAGAGGTAGCCTGGATGATCATTATTTATATTATATTATTATTATTATTATTATTATTATTATTATTATTATTATTATTATTATTATTATTATTATTATTA
>JBBMKC010240349.1:0-10935 GCA_037834085.1 Bipalium vagum | reverse complement strand
GTCATCATTCTGGAGCACCCAGTTAAAGAACATTGTGGTGCTGATGACCTCAATATTCCCATTTTTCTTAGAAAATTAATTGCATTTTCTGTGCTTGAAATAATTTCTAATAAAGCGTTAAATTATATATAATTTATTAAACAATTAAATACTTTCAAAAGGGTAATCATTTAATTGAATGGACCCAATTTTTATTGGCTGACGGTTTCCATAGTAATTTTTAAAGGTAATCATTTACCGTAAATTTAAAAGTATATACCTTAATTTAAAGTTTTTACGTAATGTTGATTTAAACTTCCGTAATATGATAAAACTTAAATTTGACAAATGAAAAATTATTTGTAAGTATACTTTTATTAATTATAGTATTAGGGGTTATAAGATTATTCAATTTTAAATTGATTTGACTTCATACGCGATTGAGGTACAAATGACACGATTAACAACCTTTGTTGTCCACCTGCTTTCTTGACAGAATTAAATTAGGGAATTTATCAACTTACGATTGATAATAGAAAGATGAATTTGGAAATATGAATAACATTAGTTAAGTAGATTAGTATTACTAAGATGGAGTATAAAATTTGTAAAGCACTATGGGACACCTTGTTGATAGGTCTTTATACCACAACAGTGCAAAACAATTGACTTCAAAATAAGCTTCTAATACTCAAGAGAATAGGATAGAGATTTCTTTTAAGCACTGACTTAATGTAGATGCAAGCCGAAGAAGGAATTTCTCCTTGAACGCTTTGTAGAGACTCACAGGTTCAAATGATGCAAAAAATTATATCTTTACTTCCCTAGTTGCACTTTTTATTATGTATAAAAATATTACTTTATTTTATGTTTGTTAAAAAAGAACCCAAAAACAATTATTCTTTTCTTATTAATAAAATTATATTGTTATAAAATTAAATAAAAATAATTATTATAATTAAATTAATTAAAATAATCATTTTGATGACAATTTATATCTAAAAATTATTTTAAAAATTAATAAGTACATAAATTTATTATTACAACTGTTACATACAACTTTTGATAGACGAGTTACTATTGTAAACTTTCTATAAATAGAATTATATAAAAATATATAATTGAAATTTAACATTAAGTTACTATTTTAAAAGAACGTGTAAAATAAAGTAAATGTAGAGATAATTCATTATATTTTTCAAATTACCTTATTATGACATGATCAAGAACGAGAAAAGATGGCTAAGCGCAATAAATTACTTAGCAAGAGAACGTTTCAGTATCTAAAATATTCAGTGCGATATACCTTCATGTAATTCGGATAAGAACTGACTATCAAATAATCTAAACAAAAAAGCAATACTATGAGTTTAAAATGAAAGCACACAAGAAATCAAGATTAACAAATTTGACATTCAAAAGTTGAAGAGAAAAGATTGGAAACATTACAAAACTAAACAAAATTAATTTTCGATAAGATTTGAATTTTTTAAAACTAATTATTTAATTTTTATTGTCTCGGAGATCTGATAACAGATCTCATTAAGCTTTACTAATTTAATAATAAATAGTAACAAACTCTTGGTTTCACACTGTTAGAAGGTAAACTGATTTCTAAATAAACAAATAAAATGTTGGATTGATAACTATTCAATGCAAACACAAATCATCAGTAGCTGATCATTTTATAATTAAAATAAATAAGTACTAGAAATTGGATTTTCGTCTTTAATACTCTAAGATCAAGTAGTTTAACCTTTATATTGTTATTTCCCAGTATTTTCGTTTTTCATGCTTTCCACGTGAAGTAGAATGAAGAACCAAGTTTTCACCTGAGAGTTCTTGAGAGTAAGATAACGGAAAGTGTTATACCTTTCTTTAATTACATACTCCGGGTTCTTTCTTAATTAAGATTTGCAAATCAATTTAATTAAATTTATAAAAATATTTATTAAAAATATAGTTTTTTAATGAAAGATTCCTCCAAACGTCACATATACCTAATTGTTTCTGATAACCTAAACCCTTTTATGTTAAGTAGCCTATTTTTGTTACATTGTATATATGTGGAGACTCCCATCAGCCAATTCCCCAAACCAAAAACCATCCAAAATTCAATCTACAGTAGAACGCAGACAATCCAGACATTAAATTATTATGATTGTTGTGATCCTTATGATTTTAAGACATTTTTTACTTGTTTTAGTAGTCAATTGTATTTAAATAAATGTTTGGGTTTTAATAATCTTTATTTGTTGTTGTAAAAGCGGTCACTCAGTGGTCAGAGCAGTGCATGCTCATGTGAAGGTCCCGGGTTCGAATCCCGGTATCTCCGATTAATTTTTCAACTAACAACAACAATAATAATAATTAAAAAAAGTTTTTTAATTTATAAAAAAATGTATAAATATATGTAAAATAACATAGGGTTACTAAAAATAAAAAAAAAGATAAAAATTAAAAATAGTGTAAAAAATATAACCAATGTATCATTAGTAATTAATAATAATTAAAAATAAATTTTCATATAAATAAAATAATATTTAAGCCCTGTAAATTAAAAAAAGGACAGAAACAAAAAGACATTAATCAAACGAGATACCTACGATATTATCGACAAGTAATCATTGACATCAATCATCAAGATTCATTATCGACAAAACCACCAACAACGTATCCTTAAAAACAGTAGAACAGTTGTCACGGTAAAAAAACAAATTCGACTTACGATCAGTTCACACTCCAATCCAGATTCAATCCGCAACTTATCTACGATCAGTTTACACGCAATCCTGACTTTTTATTTATGCCCTATTAAATAAAGTTATTTTTATTTTTCTTTTAAACAATTTTTTCTTAACTCGCTTAATAATAAAAATTTTTATATAGTTAAGACAAAGGGATAATCAATTCTTAAATATTTGAATTCAAAATCTTTTTCAAGGTAATTTTGATACAATAGTCATTACTTGTCTTATAATTAAGACAAAGTTTTAATATAACTAAATTTGATTTTTCATAATTTTAAAGAATTTCCGAATTGATTTTTATTATAATAATCATTACTTGTCTTATAATTAAGACAAATTTTTAAAATCACTTTTAATTAAAACTTCAAATCGATTTTTAATCAGACTTGTTTTGTAGACAAAACAAGATTTGATTTTAATAACGTAAATAAATAAATACTCACACCAGGATCTGAGGATCATCTAATTTTTTACCTTCCTATTCCTTTTTCTGTTTTTGTTTTTGTTTTTAACTCACACGCTAAGTAGGGCAGTGAGTTAAATTGTTTTTTCTATTCGAGGACCTCTGAGCCTAAGAGCGAGAGGGCTGTTTAACTCCAATCTAAAAGCTAACCATAAAATCTATCAAGGACGATCACTCACGTTTGTAAAATTCCTTTTTGAAATAAAATATAATTTTGAAAACCCTGAATTCGATTTAGTCATTTTATTATTTTAAATATATATTTTTAAAGCAATCTTCGTCGTTAAGACCTAATAAGTTCCATCTTCTATAACCTTTAGGATCTTAACATATATTTTTAGGAACTTAACAACATTGTACCAGAACAATCATTAGTTCTGAAGAAAAAGCTCACTACCCCGACCTCAAAGCAAACATAGAATCAATGATTCAACAATTTTCATATATTGAGGCCGTATCTCTACACAAAATAATATGTATTATCAGTTTTTTGAGAAGATCATCCTTTTGAGAAAACAGGTAACAAATGTAAAATGCAAAAAGGTAACCAAAATGCTTTATAAAATCAGAAATAGTTTCTAAATATAAAAAATATGGCAGAGAGAAAAAGAAAATTTGGTTTAATTTATCATAATTAAGTTTAAAAATTTCGATGTGTTATCTTCATAAACTAGTAAAACTTATACCTAACAAATTACTTTTAAATGGCTGGGGGAAATGAAAAAGGATGATGAAAATAGCAGTATTATTTCAATTCATGTTCTCGACACTAAACTTGTTCCTTACTGTAAACCTTCAGCACAGTCCTTAGCGTAGGACTAGGACATAATCTTGGATAAGATAACATAATCTCTTAGTTATAAGATACTGTCATTGGATTCCATCAATTTCACACCTTTAAGTGTGATTATAATATAATTATAATATAATTTCAATTTCTTTTAATCACAATTAAAGTAAAAAATGAGATGAATTATATATTTCATAAAGTAGTAAAAAGAGAATTTCAATATCTCCAATTAATATAATGCATAAGAGAATTAAACTGCAGTCATATAAAATGAAAATTAAATATGGGATACATATTATATAATTATCTTATAAAACTTAGTACTTTTTTTTCTTGTAATAGAAAAAGTTTATATAATTCACAATTACTAATTGGCTTAATAAAATATAAATTAAGTTTCTGAACATTTTAATTCAAAATTTATGTTATTAACTAAATTTTTATATCAAACATATTTACAATTCAAGATTAAATTTTTTTTATACTGAAAATTAAATTTAATATATTTAAGATGGCTTATGTCAGTAATTGTTTTAATTAATTAAAATAACAGTAAATATGATATTTCAAATGAAAAGCTATTCATATTTATGATCTTCAAATCTAAATGAGAATTAAAGTAATGCTTTATATTAAATTTTGGATTATGAATTAGTTTATGATTAAAAGAGGCCTCAACACCACTGCCGTTGGTTGTGTTAATTGTGAATGTCCTTGATATACAAAAACCTTTTTTTGTTAAATTCTTATAATTACTTGATTGTTCGTTGTTATAAAAAATCCTTTAATGACGGTAAAGGCAAGTTGTCATCAACTCAAGTGGGCTTTGATTAATTGTACTCTTCTGTATAATTTCTCAATGAACTTCTTGACGTACAACATAACATAAGCTGTTTTTCCACTTGGAAATATCGGGAAATTGAATCAGCTTCAAAATGTTGTAACATTTCTTTAATTCTTTATCTTTTTTTGTTCATGGTTAACATGATTCAATGGGGTGTATAATTGTTGAAAATTTAGTAATCTGAACTTTTTATCTAATTTTACTTTTAATTATTAATATTTTAAATTGATTATTACTTTTATCATTTTAGATTGGGCGCTCTTTCAGCTGAAATTTTGCTTAGAATACTCTTATGAAATACATTTTCTTTTTACATATTGAATTTTAGATTTT
Organism: Bipalium vagum; assembly: GCA_037834085.1. Classification (NCBI taxonomy): domain Eukaryota; kingdom Metazoa; phylum Platyhelminthes; order Tricladida; family Geoplanidae; genus Bipalium; species Bipalium vagum. Next base: position 5,776 of record JBBMKC010240349.1, on the reverse strand, counting down.
AATATTTTTACTCGAAAATTAATAAACGAGTTAAAAATTGTATTTTTTTTCTTTTTTGGTTACTGAAATTTCGATTACAAAAAAATAGATTTAATTAAGATTTAAACTTATTTTAAAATTAAATGTTTTTCATTACTACCAGTATTTGAATAAGTTTAATAACTTTTAAATGGAGTTTTTACGAATGATCGGCTGAAAACATGTACCATCTTGCAAGTGTTATTAAAATTGCATATTTAAGATCTGCTTGAAATTGCATTTCGAAATCATTTTTCATGTGGTTTAAGATTTTAGTTTCTTATCAGAAAGTTAATTTTATTCAGCGAATATTTTTTAATTAATAACTAAGGCTTGAGAAACTCACTTTATGATGGTTTGTTCAGTACTAAGGCAAAGATAAATGCATTATCACAAGATGAGTCGGATAAAGAATTAAACAGACTCAAATTAGAAAATAAAGAGCAGTAATCAAGAATCAATGTGTGGCACATTAACCATGGTGAGAAATGAGTGTATTGACTAGAGAAGATTTAGTGGAAAAAGTAAAGTTGGTGATTTGGAGTTAGCTATGGTGGATTTTGGAGCAAATGAACCAGGGGAGTTTCCTGATTTATTAAGAGAATCAATGTCAAAAAGACAGAAATTAAGAAGGGATCTGAAGATTGTTTGGTCAAATTTTTAGATATATCAATCTCACCTCTGTTGTTGGAAAAGGTTATAAGAAGGTGAATCCATATTTAGTAGGGTTTTTTCCACATCAAGCAGAAATAGGATTATTGATAAAAAGATATGATAGATATTTTAGAAAAAAGGAAATTCATAGGAGACCGTGAAAAGTTAAGGATGTTAAGATGAAGAGAAATCAATCTTAAATAGCATTACTGTACCAAAGTGAAATCAATGGATAATAATGATTCTTTGGTTAGGTCAACAACTCGATGACATTGAATACTTGATAGAGTGTGCTTGTAACGCAGATGAGACCACCGCTATAATAGGTACTCAAGTAAATAAAATAAGCCACCCAGTTGATCTACTGGACCAAGAAGTGATGACTAAGGCAAGTTTAATGACATTTTTTGCATTATTTCAATTTTTAATAATTTTATACAATGCCGAAAACTAAAGAGTCAAAAAATGTAATTATATCGTAGGTAAAGATTAATAATGATGAATTTGTCAAGTTATATTAATTTTGTTAAGAATGATAAAAAATATGTGGATGTTCAAATATATATAACTGATTTTACAATTTTTGAAAAGGAGTATCGAATAAACCCAGTTTGATTTTTATTATTATAAAAATGATTGAAACCAGAGAGGATTTTTTTTGTATTGAATGTAATAAAAATTTTGAAACTAAAACGGCATAAATTTTTCATAAAATCTAAATATCATAATGAAATGTTAAATAGAATAGATAATAATAATTTTAAGGAACTACTTAGAAATGTTTCTATATATATAATTAAACTTGAAGATAAATTTGAAAAATATAATTATAAATCAAAAAATTTTAAATTAAGTAAAATGGAATTATTTAAAAGTATTTAAGATAATAATAATAAAAATATTTTTAATTTTCAAGATGAATTAATAGACATAATTAAGTATTATTTTAAATATAGTAACAATAAATCTGGTTATCAAATTTTTATTACATGTAAATGTATTCACCCATTTAAAATTTCTTTGGAAATAAATGAAAATGATATATTAATAAATAAATTTTATTCAAAACAAAAAATATATATATGGAAAAAGAAATAAGAAATACATTTTCAAATTTAGAAAAATTAAATAAGTATATAGAAGAAAAAGAAAAATAGAATCTGGGTAGAAATTAGGTAAAATAATATCTACACAATTAGATTTATTTAAATATTAAAGTTTAATAGAATCATCATATATATAATTGTCATTGAAATCAAAATATATAATAAATATTGTAAATAATGATAATAAATGTTTTGTTTATTCTGTAATTTCTTATTTACATCCAGCAATTGATCATAGCAGTAGAGTAAATAATATTATTCCATATATGAATGAATTTAATTTAAATAATAAGTTAGAGATAATAATAGATCTTAGTTAAATAATAAACATTAGTAAAATATATTTATAAATGTCATTAAAAATAGCTTAATTAATAAAAATTACTTTTAATTTAATTTTTTTTTATTTTCCAAAAATTTTAAATATATAAATTTACACAATTAAAAATAAAATCTATGCATTTATCTGTTCAATAATTTTACTTTACATTAATATTCTTTTTAATTTAATAATAATTCAATACATTTGATGATAAAACTTAATTCATTTTTTAAAAAGAAATAATATAATTAATAAAAACTCATTTTCATTTTTAATTTTAAAATTAAAAAATACTTTCTATTAATTCAATTTTTATAAATTTTTTAATTAAAAATATTCTACAATAATATTTAATTTAACTTAATAATTATTATTAAAAGTTATTATTATCATTTAAAATTGATTTAAATTTAATAATAATTAATTATATGTTTATTAACTTTTTAGGATGTATTAATTTAATTTTAATTGTTATTATACTTTTTTTAGAAAATTTCTTTTTATTGTATTATTTAATTCAGAAATAATATAAAAGTAATTAATTAAATTTGTTTATAAAAAAGAATTATTAATAAATAAATATTCGAAATCAAATGAATATCGAACAAATCTGTTTACATTTTATTTTTGCGGTACTATTATATTCATTTCTTGACATTGGAAAGGTTTCATGTGCCTCACTTGATAAATCAAAAAACTATAACATCATCAAGGAGAATCCTTACAAATTGGGAATTATGATTGAAAAGGTTTTTGCCGGCATTTTGATAGTCTCATTAGCATTTGTTATTTTCATTTATTTACTTTCAATCATTGAAAGACTAAAGAGGGGTCTTTTCCAATTACGAATATTATTAAATTATCTCATTTCTAAAATAACTTTGAAAAAGAATTTAAATAAAAGAAAGGAGGATGAAAAAGAAAATGGATTGCCACCAATTAAATTGGATATTGAAATGGAAAATAAGTGCAAAGATGATTTAGCTGCTCCAGGGAAGAAATATTTTACTGATCCCTCATCCGAGAAAGAAATAATGTTGTCGAGAGTAAACGATCCAAACGTATTCGTTGAAATAAGCTTAAAAGACGATTCTGATAACAAGGAAGCTCAATCCCTTGGCCTCATCGAAAAACTTAAGAATTTAAAGGAAAACAATAACTGGGAAGAGAAACTGGTGACAAAGCTTAACCTGTTCAATACTTCTTACATTAAGTCCAATTTCGAAAAGACTGTGATGGTTGCAAAGAAGAAATATCTTAATACTAAATCAGATTTTATTAATAAGTTGGAAGGAAATTTTCCTTTTTCAAGGAAACAGAATTACAAAGCATTTATTTAGTGTAATTCATATTATTTCGTTCATTTAAACAATCTTGTAATTTAAATATTACAAATTTATTTATTTATCCTTTCGTTTCCTTGAAATTTGGAGACTACGGAAAAGGTCTTCATCGAATTTATAAAATTTATTATAATATTTTAATTAATATTTTTAGTTCAATTATTCTTTTATAATCCAATCAGTATATTTCTAACATTATATTTAGATCATATTAAAAAAATTCCATTAAAATTACTCATTATTATCATTAAATTTACTTTTTTGGAAATTCTCTTCGAAATTTCAGAATAATTATGATAAACTTTGATAATAATAATGAAAGAAAGATCTGTGACTCATTATTAATTAAAGAAAGGCAACCAAATATTAAAATCCAAACGGGATAGAGTAAGAACCAATGGATCGTTAATGTTTAAAAAAATATTTTATCCAACAATAATTAAGAAAAATAATTTTTAATTTTTAGATACCGTTACTTAGCAATTGAAAATGTAAATTATCAAAAACATTGACTGATGAAGAACTGAAAAATAAAAGTTCGAAACATGTATCAAGAAAATATATATTTGAAAAAATTTTGTATTCATTTATTAAAACTCGTATATTTGAAAAATAAATTTATATTGTTCACAAGATTAAGATCAAATATATTTAATGAGAAATTAATGCTTACACAATTTGACATAAATTATTATATAGTTGAAGGTAGTTTTTATAGATTTTTATTTAGATTAAGGGGTGATATCACTAGTGATCCATAAGAAATTAATATTTTAAAAATCTTATTGATTAAAACCATTTATTGAATTTAATATAGTAAAAGGAAAATGAGCTAAAAGAGATGAAGATGAAAAAGATCTCTGGAGAATTTTTTTAACCCATTAAATAATGTATATTATGGAAAAAATTAGATAATGTTAGGAAGTGACAAAATATAGAAATCGTTAGCGATTATAAAAAAAAGAATTATGTGCTTCTAAATTAACATTTGAAAGATCTAAAATATTTTCAGAAAATATAGTTGCATGTCACATGAAAAAATCTAATATAAAATTTGATAAATTTAATTATGTTGGATTTTTTGTATTAGAATATTCTAAATTAATATTTGATTTTTTATATAATTGTTTAGAAAAAGAATTATCTGGAAAATATGATTCTTTAATTATTAAATTTATTTTAGATGAGAATGAAACTCATATATGAATCAAGGATATATAAAATAAACTATCAAATTATTTAGGAATTATTATTTTGAATTAAATAAAATTTTTTTTTGAAGTATTTATATCCTGATTTATTAAATTTTCAAATATTAATTTTACATTCTATTTATGAATATTTAGATATTAAGCATTTTATTTTCTCCTGGGAAGATTAGAAAGTTAATTTTTATATATTTTCTTAAATATGATTAATATATATTTATAATATATATATATATAATAAAAATATAAGAGAGTTGAGTAAATCACATAAAGACAAATCAAATATTTATAAAATGAAAATATAATTACTATATCATATAAATATTAATTATGTAACTTAAAAATGGAGAACGAAACTTTGATATCAATAAAAGCGAAACTTTAAATAATAAATTTACTTTTCAAATACAAACAAAAGAATGTAATAAATGTTTTCAAATAAAATTAATTACAGATTTTTTTTTAAAAATAAATAATTGTAAATGTTGTCATCTAATTCATTTTAAAGATTATAGAAATATTCCAGGTAATAAACTAAAATATAATAATTATCATAGAAATAGAAAACAAGAAAATCCAATGTTAAAATTTAAACACAATTTATATAATAGCTTAAATTGAGCTTTTAAAGAAACAAGAGAGTTTAAACATTCAGAAGAATTATTTGAATGTATTTTTGATTTTTTATATGAATGAAAATAAATAAGAAAAGAAAGTATTTTGCAATGTAATATTTTCATCTGCAATTATATCCTGAATTTCTATTTCAAAAACTAAATTGTTGCAGATAAATCTAGAGCATTTACTGATTGTAATAAAGAAAAAAGTAGACTTCCATTATTATTAAAATTTGTTTGTAGTTGTAGGTTTTAACGAAATTTCTAAATAGTCGCATATTTTAGTTATTAAGTCTTGATGATATTAATTTTTATCTAGATTTTATTTATTCACTTTTAATAAAAATTTTTAAAATACTGTTGAAGCATCCCCAGACATGTATAGATGGGCCACGTCACATAACTGGTTGGAAAAAAGTCGGATTGCGCCATTCATCTGAGGTTCTTCTAATTAATATTTTACGTGATGACGAATACGATTGGAATATACACTCGTCGCTAAATACAA
>JBBMKC010240338.1:0-10935 GCA_037834085.1 Bipalium vagum | reverse complement strand
GAGCAGTTTTCTTATATGAATTCAAAATTGGTGGTAATGCTGCACAAACCGCTCGAAATATCAATCGCATTTTTGGAAAAGGTCCCACTAGCGAACGTAGCGCTCAACGCTGGTTCCAGAGATTTAAGGATGGAGACATTCAAGATAAAGATGGTCGTGGGCGAAGATCTTCTATCTCCAATGACGATTTGAAACCACTGGTTGAGAGTGATCCACGTACCGCTGTTCGAGAAATTAGCCGTAAGGTAGGCGTTTCAGTTATGATTGTTTCGAACCATCTTCGCCAAATAGGAAAGTCAAAGAAATTGGACAAATGGATTCCGCCCAATTTAACCGAAAAGCAAAAATTATGTAGAGGTTGTGGGACTTTCTATTGAGATCAGCCGCAGAGTAGATTATTCATCTAAGGTGACTAAGGTCAGGTTGAGCTGGATAATTGAAAGCTCCAGGTTTCTGCGTAGGCAAAACCAGAAGATAGAAGATATCCCTGCTATGATTAGTGGTTTGTCAATGAAGGAAAACTAGAAAGTATATAAGCAACTACCAGATTTTCCACGGCAGAACAAAATCAGAACAAAATTGATGAGAAGAAACCTAGAGCAAAATCGCGCAAAACAAGATTAGAGTTAAATCGAATAGAACAAAACCGAGAACAAGAACAAAAACGAATAGAATCAAAGTGATATTATTGTTATGTGATTTTTGTGTGTGGTGAATAAATTTAGTTTGGTTAATATTTATTCGAATATGAACATTTATAAAATGCCTTTATTGTTTTCATTTTTTGTTAATTTCAAATATTTTCATTTTTTAATTTTTTTCCTTCAATACTGGTATTAAAAAGATATCCTTGGCTTAATACTAAAAGTACCTACATTTATAGAATAAAAGGCTTTGCTAAACAAATAGTTCATATTCGAACATATCAATCTATTACTTATAATTATGTGAATATCTGATGAACCATAAAATTTATTCGCTTGACTGTCAATCAAAAACATTACAATTATAATTCATTTATAATTATAATTAATATTTACACCTAAAACCGAATATAGGCACTGAAAAAAATGAACAAATATAAGTACACCAAATATTTATATTGTTGTCATTGCTTTTTGTAGTTTAACCGTTTAAATCATTTTTCATGTGTAATCAGGAATTAAGTTTCCATAAAATATGTAAGTTTATTTAGTAATACAATTAAATTTATTTATATTTTTAAATAACCCTTCTAATAAAAATTGTTGATCTTTTTTATATTTAATTTAAAATCTAAAATTTTATTTGTGTTTATATCAGACCTTTGCAATATCTTTTATTTAAAATTTCTGGTTTTTCACAAAATATTTTATTTAATAATTTGAAAATATTTTTACCTTTTTATTAGATTTTTAATTTCTTAAACTATATTGTATACTTTAAAATTTTTATTTTTGATTAGATTTTTCTTAAAATTATAATTTGTATTTAAAATCAATATCAAGCACCATAAAATTATTTATGTAATCAAATTTATATAATTTATTTGTGTTGATTTTATGTATTTTATTATCGTGATTTACAATATTTTTTATTTTAAATATCTCAACTTTGTTTTTATTAAATATTTCTCTAATATAAAAATATAAATGACGAAAAAAGAAATAAACTAATATTTTTTTTAATCTCATCAATAATTTTATTTATTTGTTTAGTATTTGAGATATTTTAACTTAAGATTGGTTTATGAATGATAATATCATTCCTGAATGAAAAAATATATTATTTGTAAATGATCTAATTGATTTAGAAATCTCCTAATAATAATAATAATAATAATAATAATAATAATAATAATAATAATAATAATAAAAATGAATAATTCTAATTATATATCTATTATAAATAATTATTTAAAATTAAGCTTCTGAATCCAATATTATTTATATTATTTAGCTCACATTTATTATTTATTCACATTATATAAATTTATTCACATAAATATTTAATTTGCATTAAATCTATATTTTAAAAAGTTAAATAATATTTCATTTTTCATTTTTAGGTTCGAGAAATTGATATATTATTTATTTGTGTTTTCGGACAATCACTAATGTATACAATTTTATTAAAAATAAAAACGCGAATATATATAATGAAATTTTGATTTATTAAATACATATTTAAATAATAAGGAATTTTATATCTGTTTATTTTAATTGATTAGCAAAGAAAAAACCGTTTAGATGTCAATCGAAATGAGACAGTATAAATATAAACTGGTGTGAAAACATAGAAAATGAAATAATTCGGTTGTATAAAATGCATAGAGAACACACATGAGTATCAAGAATTATAGTTAATATTGAAGATTTGTAAAATCAGGAATACTAAAAAAGGTATTTGGAACAATTAAATTAATAATCACACATTTGTTACAAAAGATTTATCGATATGATAATGTTTGTGAAAGTGAACTTCTAAATTTTAAATATTATTTCAACATGAATATAAATGGTAGATTTTATACTTTTGGAATTATATATAAGCGAAAAAATATCACAACATTTGTATCAATAAAAATCGAATGACAAAAATGGAGATATGATATATTGGTTTTGTAATTTCAGTGGTCATTATTTTGAGAAGGGATTCACAATGAGAAACTAACATCAACTTGTTGTATAAACATCCTGATTTATTTCAAATGACTTTTGTACCTACACGGATCAGATGTTTTAAAAAAAATGATCATTGATGTACCGCAATCCCTTATACTCGTTTAATTATGACAATTGATATATCACAGAAAAAAATTAAACTAAACCATAACCGCCATAGAGAATATTTCATTAATCTGGTTAATAGGAAAAGAAATTGGAATGATAATTAATAAGCGATTTAAAAAATTATAGTTGAATATGTGGAAATTTTGATGACATTACTAAACTGATTAAGATTATTTAATTAAGAATGGACATTTTTAAAAAAATACGTTTTTGATACTCTGGAAATCATAATCAAGGTCGATAGGAATAACGGGTAAATTTCCTCCTTTCGAAAGATAATTTTAAAAATTATATTTCTTAGAAACTAAAAATAAAATACCGAATTAAGCGGCTGAAGTAATTAAGAAATTTATGTTGAATTCAAGTTACCTAAAATGTTGAAAACAAAAGAAAATATTACCTATAATTAGAAATTTATAATAGAAAATCTGAAGCATAAAACTGAAAAACCAAACACATCTCACTAATAAGTATATTAATTAAAATGGCATAACAAAAGAATAAGTTAAAATTAAATATCAGCCAAACCATCGTCTTCTTTCAGAATCTTTCATATTTAATTAAAGTAAAGTCAATTAAAAGTTTAAAAGTGAGTTGTATTATATAGACCTTTCAACAAAAATTTTAAGTATTTACGAAATATAATTGAAAGTAATACTAATAAAGTATTTCACATAATTCTAAGTATTAGAGTTTAGGGAAATTCGAACTATCAAATATAACGTCTAATATCACGGACTTCGAAAGGTCACTTATTAATACGAATAAGCCAAACAAAATTGAATAAAATGTATTAGAAATCACCATTAATAACAAAGTATTAACAATAACACTAAACAGGATGGAGCCAGTGAAGCATACACATCGTTATAAAAATAGCAATTCATAAAGTACAGATTTTAGTTCCTGAACTCATGGCTGAAATCTTAAATAATGGCAAAAGCGAAAAATATTTCCCTAAAAACACTATAGACAGGAATCAAGTTTATTGATAGTTATTAGACATCTTCCTGATATTTTCTCTGTTATATAATCTATCAATAACATCTTGAAATCTGATCTTAATCTCTCGTCTTTTCAATTTCAAAGCATCTGTAACTAGACCGGTATCAGGTGTCCAGGGCTTTGGATCCAAATGCACCTTTTGTGGAATTTCAAATCTTTCTATCTTCTTTTCAAGGCAAATTTGAATGATATCTTTTAGCACAGCCTCAATGACCTAAAACGCAGAAACAATTAATTTTATTTTATATCTTCCGTTTGATGTTGTTTTAATTCCAGAAAATATTCTTATCATGTAATTTTAATGGTAAAATCTATTAAACATGAAAAAAATCTTAACAGTTTTCCACATATCAAAATCAACTTTAACATTTTGAAATGGCAACAATCAGTAAATTTTCAAGCAAAGAAAAATGAAAATTCATAAAAGAACAAATAAAAACAAAAAATACGTAATAGTACATGATCCTTGTATTTTTATTATTATCAATAAATAATTAAGAAAAAATGAAAAAATTTTAATTCAATTTCAAAAATTTGCCTTTTACACAATTTATATATTTTACTTCATATTTAATTTTAAAAATATTTTTAGTTTGTCGAAGATTATTTCTTTCTTGATTGTTTTCGCAATGAAAATCTGAACTACATAATGATTACGGCTTATTTGAAAAACTAATCGAATTTTTCGCACAGGAAATCTGCACATTTGACAGATTCGTTCATAGATAGTGATTGACCACTCAAATAATAAATAATTCAAGCTCCATTCACATGTCTCATATGTCATCTGTGTCAATTTTGTTTGTTGTTTCTAAAATGTCCGAATATTAATTCATGCAACATTATGAAGTTCTTGTTTAATTCTTCTTGGTTAATAATTTATCCTCATTACTAAAGACATTTCGAAGTGTATTTTGAGATTCTGATTTCTAATATGAAATCTTTTTTCTTTGGCGATGATAACTTTCTTCTAATATTGAAAATGATATTTTCAAAATAATTTCTTCTTTTTCGGTGTCCATTTCAAAACAACTCAGCACCAAATGAAAATTAAAACTGCAAAATTCCAGTACAAACAAAACCTTTCTAATTTAATTTTAAATGAAAAATAAAACTTCTGTTGAACTTAATTTAATTTATCCACTTGATTAGTTATTTTTAAAAGCTCTAATTTAACAATGCGTTCAGTGTAATCAAATGTACACCAATAGAATTTTGAATATTCATATAAATTTGAATAAACAATGACATTGAAAATGGTTTGAGGTTGAGATATTTTGATTTTCACATTTTCTCACGATTTTCTGACGACCAGTAGATGTTACCTGCTGAACATATCTTCTAATATGGTACACCAATCGACACAGGACATGGAGACCTATTGATTCAGTGATTGATGGCTCCGATCCGATGATCGGCAATAACATTATAGGATCACAAAGTTAGGTTCTAATACCAACGGTATTTCCTGTTCCTAATACCAGGAACATTAACATTCGACAACTCTTGTCTCAATGATTCAATCCGACTACCCAGGGTACCAAACGTTACAGAATCGATCTGGGTGTCAAATTATAAACAATTGGTCCTGACATATCGCAGAAGAATGGTTTCATTGAAAGCCAAAATTTCCAGAATTACAAAAAACTTATAAATACGACAGTTAAATCAAAGTAATTAAATACCACCATCAAAATCGTACTCTAACTTCTTTTATTTTTCAATTTTCAGCATCATTAAATTTATCAATACTGAACAATTTTCAAACATTTCATTAGTAAAAATATATACTCAGGATTTTAATAGAAAAATTTATTTAATTGCTCTCCTCTTCTTCGTTCTCATTTCTCAACATAAAAAATGATTTTAAGTCTTTTTCGACAAATACAAAATCTTTTGTAAATTTAGTAGCTTTTACCTTTTTATCTTTACATAAAATCTCCAAATCTGTGCTGGAACAATCAATACAGTTTTTTTCTGCCAAACTAATAATTTGCTTTTTTTTTGGACAAATGAAGCAGATACAGTATGATTCAGAACTGTCGGCATATACACAAACGGTCTCCACAACAGGAGATTTTGAAATGGCCAGTTCCACTTTGCCCAGTGACACATATTCTCCTCCTTGCAATTTTACGAGATCCTTTTTACGATCAATTATCGACAGACAGCCATCTTTAGATATTTTCCCAATGTCACCTTGACAAAAAAAACTTGCTCAAAATCACAGTCCTGTCAATCAAAACTTTCAAAAACCTGTGCAAAACCATCTGATTCCCTTTTCGTCTTCGAAAAAGCATTCCTTGGTTTTTTCCGGTTGCTTGTAATAACCTCTAGCGACATTGCCACCACCAATCAAAATCTCTCCCCTTGGCAAAGGTTTGTCAGTTGGAAAGTAGCCTCCTTCGCTCCACTCTCTCAATTTTATTTGCAAGCTCGTGACAGGCGGACCGCCGTGACCGGTTCTCAAATCATTTAGTTGCATTATTGTTCCACCCGCACATGTTTCAGTAAGACCATAGCTGAAAAAATTACATGTCCATTTCGCGATTGTGATGAGAAACAGAAAAAAACAAACCCTTGAACTATGGGACAGAAACAAATATTGACAAAATTTTGTGCTTCTTCGCTCAAAGGTGCTCCTCCACTAAGCATAAACCGCAATCGACCGCCAAGCAATTTTTTTATTTTTCTAAACACAATTTTGTCCATAAAAACGCTTGGATATCCGTGACCCAATCGTTTTCTTTTGTAATCATAAGCCCATTTGAACAGCTTAAAATAGAATATAAATTAAAATTATACATTGATTTTATTTTTTTTCTCGGAAGTTTTATAAAAAATACTCAAATAACAATAGAAATATAATTCCATTAATTAAATATATTTATCTTTCAATTTAGATCAAAACCGGTTATAAAGGTGATCTCAATTTACAAAACTAAAACTCATACTAAACATAGAAATATAGAAAGTATAAAATCAAAATATAGAAAGTATAAAATCAATTAAGAATACTCTAGAAAGTTTTATACAAAATTTAGTCTTAAAAATCAATAACATCACTTATTGTTCATTTTTGAGATATTTAAAATTGACCTCAAGTTTCGAGCTCAGGCAGTGAACAGAAATGTCACTGAATATATCACAGAAAAACATTAATTCACTCTTAATTTTCAACAAACAATCAACGTCGTTACATTTATTTTAATTTCCACATTGTGGTCTTGAAAATCAAAAAAACAATGTGTCATTTCTGACTATTCACATTCTTTCTATATTTGAAAAGTGCATATTTACCAGATCAGTGTTAACACTTCAGTTCTCATAGTGATCGGTGATTGGTACTCAAATCATAAGTAAATGTGTAAATCATAAAAAATCGATTATTTCCTTTATCAGATATATAAAATGTTTTGTTAATTTTCAGTAATAAATTAACTTTTTTCTACAAACTCTAAACAGATTTTAATTCAAGATTGACTTTTTATCGATAAATAATTTTAGGTAATCAATTAAGTAATTTTGTTAATTTTGAAAATTATTTTTGTTAATACATAGCAATTATCTAAAGTTCAACGAAAGAATTTTTAATTACCCAATTAAAGAGATTGAGGAAAAGAAATAAAAGCAAAATATTCTATTTGAACAATATAAATTTTTAACAGAGCTTAAGAAATGAAGAAAAATGAATAAGATTTTCGTATTTATTTTACGTTAGATTTATAGAAAATACAGATTCTATTCGTATTCATGATCAATCATTTTAAGTGACTGTTGAGTTATTCAAAATCAATACAGATTACAAGTAGTCAAAAATAAATCCACAAATTAAATTTATCTCAATTTTTAAGAGTTCTAATATATATCAAGAAAATTTATTATAGATTATCAAACCAATAGAAATGTGAAAATTCATTTTCTTCAATATTTCAAAAAATATTCATTATTTTAACTTCAACTTCATAATTTAAAAAACTTTACATAATACCTCTAAGAAAAAAGGACCCTGATCAGTCACTTTATCCCAAACAGCTTTAGTAACACGATCCAAAATTGTCGGAACACAAACCATCAAAGTCGGTCTTAATATCGAAATATCTCCTTTGGTTTTAGCTTTGATTTTACTTGATGTATCGGTAAGAGTGAGAGGACTTTAATAAAAGTCATAAGTTGATAACGTCAATTAAAAATACAACACATACCTGGAATATCCTAGCCTGATTCCCATCGTAACCAGAAGTATTTCACAAACCAATTCCATAACATGGGCCAATGGAAGGTAACTAATGTAAATGTCTTCTTCACAATTGAACGTTGGCAGAGCTTCCTTCAAGCCAGCCATACAGGAAACCATGTTACCTTGAGTAATCTCTACTCCTTTCGGAAGTCCAGTAGACCCACTGGTGTACATGATAATTGCCAGGCTATCTTTGGTCGGCCTGTTCACCAAATCTGTCATCACGTCACTGTTGCATTCGGCTCCTAACTTTTCAAGTTTAGATATTTCCATTAAAGAGATATTTGAAGTAAGTTTTTTCGTCATCTGAGACTTCAATTCTTGCATTTCAGAACCGTTTCGGTCATTGAATATTTTGTGATCCATGAAAACAACATTTTTCACTAATGGACACTTACCAACTAAAGTTACAACTTTGGGTAACAATTCTTCACTAGTAAATATTATTGGAGCCTAAATGATAATGACAATAATTGAAAATTGTTTCTGAACACATTAGAATGATATTTACATTGAAAATTCACTAAATATCAGTTTTTTCATGGTTTAAATTTTAATGAAAAATCATTTGAAATATTATTACCTCAGACTCGTTGATGCCATGAATGATTGCTTCTTCGCCTAACGTTGCATAAAGAGTTGTGACAGTAATGTTGACTTTACATGCAGCTAGCGCAGTTAACAACCATTCTGATTGTGTTTCAGCAAAAATAACTATCTTATCTTTACCGGAAATTAGCTTCAACATCAACATTCCTTTAGCAATGTTACTAATCCGTTCATCTGCTTCTCTAAATGTTTCCCAATAATATTTACCTAATGATAATTTCTTAAATTTTCTACCATTAGATTGGATCTGAATTATATACATGTAACCAATGTAACGTTTTTAATCATAAAATTACTTCGAATTCTGAAGATAAAATTTCACGTGTTCCAAAGGCTTGATTATCTGGCCATAAATTTACAGCTCGTTCCCACAGCGATATAATTGTATCACAACCAGGCATAGGTGTTTCTGATAATCCGTCAAGAGCTTTTACGTTACGCCATATATTTGTTGAATCATTGTCTCTAATTGGCAGTGCACTATCAACAATGTCTGTTTCACATTTATCTTTATAGAAATAATAAATTGGAAAAGTTATGATTTCGTAAATATTGACCCATAATTTAAGAATTTGCAGAAATATATATGTTACAGTAGATATATTAGTCATTAAAATTAAAAGATAAGTAAACAAAATGCCACCGATATAAATGATCGATTTAAAGAATTGCAATTAACAATGTAAATTTCTAATTACATTATTTTATTAAACTTTTAATTTTAACTTAAACTTTAATTTTAACTGTAGATCTTAATCACAAATATTAATAATTCTTAATACATTTTTCCAGAGGAAATATTTTAATATTAAAATTAAATTAACTTCTAAAGAAAGAATTAAAAAATCAATATAATAAATTACATATTTTACAATTATATAAATTCAATGATCTTCACCTGTTATTTGAATCTGAATTAAGCTCAAAAATATATCTATATTTATGTATTACACACCAAAAATATGAAAATTAAAGTCAGATTAAATCTCTAACAAAAAATTACCCAGATTAGCATAAAGAATTTTCTATTCTTGATTTTAGAATTATGATTTTATTTGCATTTTCTTATGAATAAATAACTTGATTTTTATACAAAATTGTTAAATTTACACTATTTATGTTAATATTAGGTTATTTCATAAGTTTTGTCCTCTTATACTAAAACTAAGATTAAAACAAGTAAGATAAAGAAAAGATTTAATTTATTAAAGTAGTCTCAATCACTAGTATCCATTTACAAACAAAATTTTTTTATTCCTGGGTTAAAGTAATCAATGCAATTTTACCATCTTCAAAAGAATTAAATCTCTTGTCAGCTTAGTTTGAAATTAAGAATCATATTGTGTTTTCATTTCAAATATTTAGTTTTTATTTTATTTATTCATAATATTGTGGAAATTGTTTCTTTTTTTGAAATAAAGTTTAATCAACATAAAAATTGAAATTGAAATCAAAGAAACAATTAAAATCAATATTTTTCTGTGTTGATATTTAGTGAAAATACAATAAAGAGCTCTATCCCATTTAACTCCAATTTTAAAATCAATAACTGAATAGGTAAACTAATAAATAAGTAAAAGAAAAATTTATTAATATATGTTAAACCAAAGCTAATTTTTATTCAATTACGCTGGTGTTTTCAAAAATCTTTTTCTTCAAAATTCTCAACAACTTCTTCACAAAAAATGAATTTGATATTTTTTGTTATAAAAAATACATTTTTTAGACAATGTTAAAAAGAAATCGAACAGAAATTTCACTATCTATACATAATATAGGTATAATACATAATAAATATGAAATTATTAAATCTGTAGAAAATCTAGAAGAAAGAGGAATTAAGATTGGTTTTAAATCAATATCGCGAAAAAATTTGGAATTAAAGCTCCATTTTTATCTGATTTATTAAAGCCAGAAACCAATAAAAATCAAAAAAATTAATTAACAATGAAAGTATAACAGGTACTGTTAAAATAATAAAAAGTTGCAACATAAATTAACATTTAAAGCACTTATAACATAGTTCTCTTATACCCGAAATATAAGGCCTGACATTGGAATAAATGGTGATTTATTGAAAGAAAAGGTGAATGAATTATCCAAAGAAATACAATAAGTTGATACTCTCAGAAAAATTGACATGAATTGGAAAAATCGGTGGAAAGCACAATATTGCATCACAAATCAAATCAAATATTATAACGGTCAGTTATAGTCAAAGTACTGTTTAATAAATCAAATGTTAATCAGAACAAATTAGAATAAAATATTACTTACTAATTAATATTAAGAATAAAAAGAAATAAGATA
>JBBMKC010240327.1:0-10935 GCA_037834085.1 Bipalium vagum | reverse complement strand
GAATTCATTTCTAAAATTTGATTTATAATTTACAAGGTAATGATTAAATGATTAATTTAAACAATGCAGAAAATTACTTTTATTATTTATTTTTTACAAAATTACTTTTAAATTATTATCTTCCCGATTTAAGTGGCGCACCCTGTACAATAGGTAAAGATTACAATTTTTCTATTAGAAAAAATTAATGAATTGAATTGAATGAAGAAAAAAGAATTGAATCGATTTTGGAAAACTGAAAACCAGGATTGTGTCAATGAAGGGCGCCTATTGTGATCTCTCGGAATCATATCTATATCATTGGATGTGGCGATAAAATATTCAATTTTTTATTTAATAAATTTGTAAATCGAAAATTATTCGTGTTTATTTTTCAAATATTTTTTGGACCGATCAATCTTATCAATTATCTTTTTGACATGATCCAAACAATTTACTTAATAAACATTGAAGCACCTGTTACGGCTAGTTGACTTATTTGAAAGGAAAACAAAATTCGCTCAAACAAATCTAAGAAATTATCAGTAAAATCATTGATTTTTTCATGAGTTTTAAGGAACATCAGCATTTACATTTCTTGTCTAAATTCAAAACTCTGGTATTCCTCAAAGTATTCAAAAAAGGCATTTGTTTAAATATTAAATAAAAGGAGAGCAATTTGTAAATATTCAATTATTTTCGTAAAATAAATTTTCCTTAAAAGTTAACTTAATGAATTCTAACGATACAGGTACTCACTGCTTCAATAACTAATATTAATAATTAAATTTAAATATAATAAAAAAATTTAAATAATAGTATTATATTAGAGTACTAAAATAATAATCAATACAAAAGCTCACAAAAAACGTACCTTGGGTTCGAAACGTCATATCGAAACAATTCGAGTCTCCGTACACCGAGATCCTACCGTGACTAGCACTGCGATTCCGGGGCCCGCCATAGAGTCCTAAAATGGCAGCATTGGTTGCACTAGATGAGACACCTTTCAACAGTTCTGCACCGACATCAACCAACTGGTGACCATAGAGCATCCGCGAAATGTGATTAGTGCTGTCAGGGAATTGAGACAATCGAGTTCCGGAATTGTAATGTACTGCACAAAAATTCAGAAAATAAGCAGAGAAAAACTCGAGGCATCATCGATTTTTGTTGTTATAATAACATCACTTACGATTCTTTTTCCCCACTGGTATGGTACCCTCGAGAACTTGATCGCTTGAAAAAAAAGGAAACCATTAATCAATTATTTATCGATTGATAAATAAAAAAGTATAAAAATCAATTAGTGAACAGTTGAATTTAAAAATCAAATTCAAAAATCAATAAGAAACAAAAAATATTTTAAAATAAAGTTGAAACTCACTATAAAATTAAAATAATCAAGACTTAAAATAATTTAACTGTAATTTTCTAACCAAATGATTTTAATAAATACGAAAAGAAATAATAAAAAATTTTAAATTATATAAAGAAAAGAAAGGAAATGATAAAATAAAAGAATAAGAAACAATTACAAATTAAAAATCATTTAGTAATTAGAAAGTAATTGATAATATAAGTTTTTTATGCGAAAAAATTTATAAAATAAAATACAAAAAACAATTAAAATCATTTCTTTTGTTTTAATAAAAATAAGTATGAGAAAAATTAAAGTCATTGAAAATAAAATTCAGAGTATTATCATTTAAAACAAAATTATCTATTAATAATTATGATAATTTAATTAAATTGATAATTTAAAATTTACTAAAAAATATAAAAATGTAATGTAATATTATTATTATTAAATCGAAGTGATGCTATAGTGGATTACACAATTAATGTTTAATAATTATTAATTAGTATAAATAATCAATAATTTATTAAATTTTAATTATAATAATAAATAATAATTATTATTATTATTATTATAATAAAATTATTAATAATGTAAGTATAGTAAAACCTGTGTTATGTGATCATCCAATTGCCAAGTCTAATTTGGTCAAATTTGGCAGGTAATCATATTATTCAATTCAAAAAATATTAAAGTTAAATATTACACAATTTATTTCGCAATGGCAAAAAAAACATTAAAACTATTAAACAGTATAAGATTTAATCTAATTAAAAACTTTATTTAATTTTAGTGGTCTGGGTTTTTTTCTCGCTTTTTATATTTGGCATCTCTGACATTGAAATTAAAATCCCTGAAAAATTAGTAATTTCATTCAGCGTCGGAAGAATATTATCAAATTCGTATGCTTCTCAATACTAATAAGTATGAATCGATTCATCGCGGCTGTTAGCGTCACTTCATAATCAACTTTATCTGAATAGTAGTCGTTGAAAACAATTCGAAAAGCTTTTTCTTCACTAAATGTGTCATGGGAAGAGGTATTTTTATTGACATTCTTGGAAGATAACATCATCAAATGGGATGTTATTATTATTATATTTTCCATATATTCTGTGGATATGAAAATGAATTCTTCTTTTAAAAATCCATTTGTATATATTGCTGTCTCCTTTAACAATAATAATTAAAAAAGTCCTCAGGTCTCATTAGTATCTTCATAATTTTTCCATCACAACAGGATGTTACACTTGAAAGAAGCAAGTTACGTTTCATGGTTTTGAAACTATTTATGATATTTTGATAAATTGGCTGGAGCTTCGCAGGTGCATTTCGGGGAAGATATTTAAGGTTGGCATTAAGTAGATTTTCTGTTTTGGAAGTGCGGGGCAATTATCCACTGCAATAATATCATTAAAATAGGTCTATTTTATTTTTTCATTTCCTTAACAATATTTTTTTTCGATTTTAACAATAATTTTTATCAGTCAGGCATTTTCATTTAGTCACCACATGACACCCAATCATTGCGACGATATTTTCTAAAGCACTGGGGATTTGATGATTTTCCAATTACAAGTAGTACCGACTTCTCTACCATAGAACTCGCGTCTACCACTACGGTTAGTCTTTCTTTTGATATTTTCCTTCTTTTGCAAAGATTGCCTTTAATTACCATAGACTTGTTGGACATTGTCTTGGACATTTATCTACATTGAAGACATCATTTGACGTGTGTGTTTCAGATAAAACATGAAAATCCCTATTAACCAATTCTATTGTTTCTTCGGAAATTTCCTTAGATTGGCTTGAAACAATTATCATTTTTTTGAATCAATTTGTAAATATTTTGAATAGAGAACCCCAACGATTCAGCTATCTTTCCGTACTTTCCCACGTTCAAAAATATTTCAACTATAGATTTGGTAACATTTCTTTCTGTTTTCGATGATTTCTGTCTGAAATAGTTTCTTCGTTATTTTCTGCCACATTATTGGAAATAAGTTCAAAATGAAGGACAGTCACAATTCCACCAGAGACAGATCATAACTTTCTTACAAAACTGGAACTGAAGGAGTTATATTACCGTTTGGAATCCATTGCTTTTGTCGGATGTGGTTATTAGGTAAACCCATTTCGCATCAGACGTGACAATGCGTCTCCAGAATTTATCGTCAGAAGGGTTTGCCAATAACTTGCGACAAATTTTCAAGGGTCGATTGACTTCAGTGAGTTTATGCGGGTCTTGACGTGGCCTCTTATAAACATAATCCAGTTTGTTTAAATGTCACTAAACAATTTTGTGATTGACACCGAGTATTGCTCCCATACACAATTTTATGTGGGTTGCTGTTCAAGAGCGCAAACCAAGTCTTCATCATCCAAACGAGCATGATCTTCCAAACTAACATCACCAGAGTCAAATTTCTTGTACCAACGAGAAAATGTTGTATAGTGAACGACATTTTCACCTTCAACATCGCAAATTTCCTCAGAAGCTTCCCTTGTAGAAAGCTTCTCTTGGTGGCTTCCAACAATACAAAAACAGAACTTTAGATAATCTCTTTCCAATGATATCTAAAATATATAAAAATTAAATTTCAACATAGAAAATATAAATCATTAAAATTTAAATATGAAACATTATATGGAATTTAATGGTTTAAACAAGTCCATTTGATATATGATTTAGCAGTAATTTGCAATCTTTTGTAAGTGTTGCAGAACATGCCCCAACCTAATAATTATATATATTATAGAATAATGCATATATTTTAGCAAATAACCCTGTAATAAAAATTATAATAAAAAATATCAATATTCACAATATGAAGCGGAATTATAAATTGATTAATATGAAAAAATTCAAATGATGATTGACAAAGATAATACAAATGGATAATTATTTTAATGACAGAAAATAAAATCATTAAGCAAAACCTGAATTGAATATTAAAAGAAGACAGCAAGTCGTTGAGAGCCGGAATATTTGCACCACCTGTATCTGGTGTCCACCATTGTCTGAAAAAAGGTTAAGAATCAATAGGACAAAAATTCGATAATAGGAAGGAAACCTGGTGTTTTCGTCAAAAAATCTCAAATGACGCATCATATCGACATTATACCATTCGGCAATTACAATCAATGACAGACCTTTTTTAGTGATGTCTATATAAAGTTTCTGGCGCTCCTCGGGAAAGAACTCTTCTTCACTGTCCAAAATGATCAAAGTTCCTGATCAAAGAAAAAGTTTAATAATTATCAAAAAAAATTTAAGAATGAAGAAAAATACTAAAATTAAATAATAATTTTATTAGTTTTTATTTTGAAAAAATAAGTCATCAAAAAATATCAAAAAAGTAAAAAAAATAATAATAATTTATATTAAATAAATTATATTTTTTATTTATTTCATTATTATTATTATCTTTTTTATTTTTATTTTAAAAATTAGTGAAAATCATTTAAAATAAAAAATTCTAAAATTAATTAATATTAATTACTTTTTTTGTTATAATCATTATTTTTTTTATTTTTAGAAAATTCTACAAATATCAAAAAAATAAAATAATGAAAAAAAAAATTTAATTTAAAAATAATATTTTATCCTTTCATTATTTGATAATTTATTATTATAATTTTAATATTATTATGTATTTATAAAACATTTTATTTATCATTGTAAGTTAAAATAAATAATTATTAAATTAAATATATTATTAACTAAATTTTGTTTATTTTATATTTTATTTTTCGTTAGATTTATATATTTAATATTTTTTTTATTTTGTAACTTTAGAAAGTTTTGCAACAGTTATCGATGAAAATTAAAAATTCGATAGTGAAAAGAAATTTAATCTGTCAAACCGTAATTAAACGCATTAAAGCATCCGAAATGACTGCCGAGAATTTCCACGAAATATCCACGAGATCGTAAATGGTCATACGAGTCTTTGAAGTTGGTGTGGATGTGATCACCGGTCCTAAAAAATAATCCATGTTACACTGGGCTTCCATGTTTTCGTTACAAAGTTCTGTCGTTTTTTACCAACCAATCCAGTGGCTCCTGACGACGGATATTGTCTCGAGGAATGTAACCCGGTGGATAACGTAAGTTGTGAAACTGGTCCCACAATATTCGCATTCTGAGATCGACAAAAAAATTTTTGAAAGCATATAATGGAGTATTTATAACTGTATTACTTTCTTGGTGGAGTTGGAATAACTTTGGCTCGTAGAGGAATTTTGAGAGTGGTAGTCAATGGTGTATCATCTCCATTCTTGTTGATAATAATCGATAAGGTTGATAATCAATATTTTTAAAAATCAATAATATTATTAAAAACAAATAAAAAGTTAATGATAAATATAAAAATAATAATTAATAAATAAATAAAGTAATAAATTATTATTGTTTTATTTATTATTAAAATATTAATAATCATATAAATGAAGCATAATTTATTTCATAAATAAAATTTTATTTTCATAAAAATTTTAAAATTGATAATAAATTACTAACCAAAAAATTATTGAAAGATATTTAAAATTATCGTGATCAATGCGTTAAAAAGCACCAATCAAAAAACAATTATAATACAAAATAAATATCTGATAATTGATAAAAATATTGAACAAACATCTTTTGATTGAATGATCGCAACAATGTAACCCTCGGCAATACCTTCCCACTTCTCGTATTGAGGTGAAACAGTTATTTCCAGCGCTAAATATCCTGTCCAGGGCCAGAGGATTTCCGAATGGCTAATTGAAACACGGATTTTTTCACCGTTTCGACTAAGAATGGCGTGATAGACAGGGTCCCCGACAAAATAGCCGGAAACGCTCATACTGTTGATGATGGTAATCTGTTTTTTATTTCATATGAATAAAATGACAAGAACAAAAGATAAAAATTAAATTTTTTATTTATTATTATTATTAAATTAATATTTATTATTCATAATAAAACTGATTAATATCAGGTCAGTCCATAAGTTCGTGCGTATTAATAAATATTATGTAAATATAAAAATAAAAAGCAAATGAAATCGATATGAAACATTTATTCATGGAAATAATTACCATCGTTTTTTAAAATATTTTACCACCTGTCAGGAAGTTTTTTAAAACCATCTGCATAAAAAGACAAAGGTTTTGAAGCAAAAAGATATAATGCAATACTCATGAATTTATGGACTGACCTGATACTTTTCTATTTATTATTGATTTATTCGATCAAAAAATGATTTTTTTTTCAAAACTATTGATTTCATCAAAGTCTGTCTCGGCAATAGATAACATTAAAGCAATAAAGACTTGCATTAATAATAACGGGCATGGCATGACTGTAAAGAGGCTGCGACGAGTAGGGCCACATGTACGGGTCTTCGGTCAGATCAACATAACTTGGATGTGCACTGGCCTGGGGCTTGGATTCGAGCAATGTCTAACAAGAATAAAGAAACCAATCAAATTAAACGGAAAAGAAAACCGCACTCGATATGCTCCAATCAGATTCAACTTCCCCATGCCCTGCTCGAAAATATTGGCCTCGGTATCAGGAAGTCTAGTGGCACTGGACAGAATAGCCTGTTTAATACTGGCCGGCGATGACGGTGGATCAGACGGTTTATTGATCAACTTGGAAGCGCTAATCAACAAGGCAACGGCGGCAGCAACTGACGGACTGGCGACACTTGTTCCCGACAATGTCTTACACGATCCATCCAAGCTGGTGCTCACAATTTGACTACCATACGTGACAATGTCTGGTTTAATACGACCATAACCACGGGGTATTTCCTAAAGATTAAAAAATCATTTGATAACAAGACGGTGTGTAATATTGCGCTGATAATCAAGAAAAATATTTTAATAATCAATAAAATCAACAATGCAGGGTTTTCCAAAATATTTAATCCTCATTTCCAAAATAATGACCACTAATAAAAACGAGTAAGTGGTGTGTTCTGTTTACTATTTAATATTCTTCTCTTGCAACGGCTTTAACAAGGTTTCCTTGCATGTTTCTAAAGAAACTTTGGCACAAAAAAACAAAATTTTTAAAATTTTCATAGTCTAATGATTTTAATAAGCTGTTTACGTGAAAAATATATTTTTTGAAATTTTAATGATTGAATTTCCATAAAAAATCGATTCTAACCCATGTTGTCATTCCTCGTGAAGAGAACCGAGCGATTTTATCATTGAAATCCATTCCACCGACTCCGATGACGTCCATTTGATCGGCAGGATTGTTAAGCGTTCCATAAAGAGGCCCGTCGTTCCCAATTGCAGACACCATCAATATGCCGCTGGCTGACAATTCCCAGACCTTTTCCACAAACGGTTTGTCTTGGAAATCGGGCCCGCCTATACTCAGATTAATTAGATGCATTTTTTTCGCTATAGCGTAATTGAACGCGTCCAGAAACCAGCTAGTGTACGATGTTTGCTTTTTGGTGAATAGGCGAAAGATATACAGATCCACGTCAGGCGAGATACCTTTTGGACAACTGAACTTACGATAATCGATAATTTTGAATTTTATTTATCGATTGAAGATCTTACCGCTCGTCGTCGGGATCACTGGCAAACATACCTGCTACAAATGTTCCGTGACCGATCGTATCTTTCAAGTTAGGCTCATTGGTCCAGTTTATATATTCAATGATGCGAGAATTCTTAAAATGAGAGTGGTCTGGATCGATTCCGGTGTCGAAAATTCCAACCCGAACACCTTGACCTCGAATTCCCATTGCCCAAAGCATGTCAGCTTGTAAATAATACGAAATCTAGTTCAGACAATCAAAGGTTCTATAAAAATCATTATTCCCCATACCTTGTGACCTTTGGACTTGTGATTATTCAGAAACAACAACTTCCGATCGGTTATTAACGAATTCCGAGTTATACTGATAAAGATTTTGTAGCGATATAGCTGATTTGATATGTCTTCAAGATATTTATCTTTGATCTATAGTGTCAATATGGTGTAAGAAATAAGAATAACAATATTCATACATTAATAACTTCAAAATCACTGAATTCAACATGATTATATGGTCGTTTGACCAGTGTCCAATTATTAAAGCTTTGTAAACAAAAGTTTAAAATATTTTCTCGTTCACTATTACTGAAAAATCGAACAAATTTCACTATATGATCTACAAATTATTATCAAAAATTTCTAAAAATTCTAAATATTAAAGAAACCATCGAAAGAATCAATCTCAAGTGAAAATAATTTATGAGAAAGTAGCAAGAGTGATATGAAAATCTTTAAAAATTCTAAGACATAGTTTTTAGGACTATATATATAATTCTAAAACATCAATACAAAATGAATAAAATTTATATAATTTAATTTTTAAATAAATATTAACTAATTAATTTTATTAGTAAAATAACATTTCAGAATATAAGTAATATTCAAACAAATTAAATGAGATTGTTATAAAATGTAATAAAATAAAATTAATTTTATTCAATTTAATAAACAATCAAATATTCAGAATTTTTACTCATAAGATTTAATTTTAATTTTCAATCATTTGAGATTGATAAAATGTGTCAAATAAAAATATTTTTAACTATTGAATTTGTGTTATATCACAAATTTATATTATTATTATTAATTTGTATTAATTCAACTTTAAGCTAAAAAAATTCAGATCTAGATAAATTTTATTAGTAAAAAAAACAACAGAGGAAAATTTGTAATATTAATAATATAAAGGCAAAACCCCGATAACCTACAGAAGGATTTTGATAAACCCAGTCCCTCCAATTGGCTGCTTCTATTGGGATGATGAGAGAGATATCATTTTTTGAATAGTATAATATTTTTCTACTTGACCATCTTTATTTTACTTATTAAATATTTCAAACTTGTTCCATCTACCACTGATTAATTTTCTTTGTTGAACCTTTGTCATTGTTACGCTATTATTTCAATATGAACAATGTCGTAACACTTAGTTCCCAAAGTTTACTGACCCATTAACTTTTGTCTATATGTCTACGCAAATGAATGAATCAAACAACTACGAACAACACTTTATTTCTAAAATATCAATAACAAACAATAACAAAATGTTTCAAATGATCAAGAAAATGTCTGCAATTAATCACACTAAAAATCAACGTCAAGAATAATAATCAATTAAATTAAAATCAAATAATAAATATCAATATCAATAAAATGTCAGTAAGGATTAATTTAAAAAAAATAAACAAAATCAAGATATTCTCATCACTTGATTACTATGTAACACCACACCTTGAATCCCGACTCTCAAATTCTCCCACAGAAAGAAAAATCAAAAATCACAAATTAACAAATTACGACATACTAAAGTATGACATTATCAAAAATACCAACTTGTCATAATAACAAAAATACCATAATAACAAAATACTTTTATCTTATATTTATTTATTTTTATAAAAAATGGATAAAAAATGGTATTGCGAAATTTGTGATAAAAGTGTTTCTAGGAAAAATAATTCTCATCATAAAATTACAAGAAAACATGAAAAAATAAACGAAGAAACAATGATATCAACCATAACAACGAAAAAACAACGAAAAAACAACGAAAAAACAACGAATAAACAACAAAGAAACAATGAGAAAACAACGAATAAAAAAAGAAAAAACAACTACTAAAAATAACGACATCAATAAAAAAACAACGATTAAAAAAATTCAAGAAAAATATCCATCTTTTTTATAAAAACCGGTGGTCACATTCAATCAGCAATAACAAATAATAAATTTCTAAACAAATTTACTACAGGAAAATGTCCGGGAGAATTACATCTAAAATCTTTAAACCCTTTTTACAATACAAATCCTGTGCACCAATTTACTGGACCAGGCTCGAATATTAATAAAAGATTAGAAAACTATAATGAAATAATCAATAATTATAATGAAACAGGTAATTTAAACATTCCTCCAATTCCTAAATCAGATTCAATATCAATAAACAGAATTGATGCAGCAGCAATGGAACATGATGTAAAATACATATCAAAAGATTTAAAAGATCGTCGTGTTGCAGTCATAGAAATGATACATAAAATGAAAAATATTAAAAACCCTACTTCAAAGGAAAAATTAGAAAGAGCTTTAGTAAAATTAATTATGAAAGGGAAGGTATTGTTTGGAGAAGGCGTACCAAAGGTATTAGAGCCAAAGGCTCGCTTAACCAGAGAAGCAAAGAATTTAGCAACAGAAAAAATATATGAAATATTTCCTTCAGAAAAAAGAGAGCAATTGGCCAAAGAATTACATAAAGAATTTAGAAGATCTAAAAATTTATTGAAAGTTAAAGTTTTTAATAAAGATGATATTTAGAGTGCAGATTTAATATTTGTACCGGGGAAAGAGAATATAAAATAATTCTAACAGTTATAGATTTATATACAAGATTTGCTTTTCCAATTCTATTTAAAGATAAAACTGGAATCTCAATCATAAATACATTTGAAAACATATTTGAAACATCAACATATTCCTTAAAAACTATGGGTTGATAAAGGTACAGAATTCTACAATAAAACCTTCAAAGAATTTTGTAAAGATA
>JBBMKC010240316.1:0-10937 GCA_037834085.1 Bipalium vagum | reverse complement strand
TATCACTTTTTATTTTAAGTAATGATTTTTATTATTTTTTCTAATTTTAGAAAGATTCTTAATTTTTCATATTTTTTGAATTTTATTTTAATTATTTATTTATTTTAATTATTTATTTAATTTTAAACATTTTACAGGATTTACCAGCAATCACAATATTTATACTTTTACCAAAATATTACAACAATTACATCTTATTACAGGTTTATCATGCAAAAGATTAAATCACATCATGAATGGTTTTTTAAGTTATCAATGAACATGCACAGATATAAGATATTTGAATCATTTACAAGTCACATAAGGGTTCATTTTTTCTCTACAATTTGTTGGCCTGGGAGTCCCCATACCATCATTATACATTCGAACAATATTGACACAAATTTCATTAGATTTTTTTGTAAGTTGTCATTTTGGTTTAATACAAAATTGAATTTTAACCCTTGTAACTTATTATTTGATTAATTGTTAATTTTATATTATTTTAAATTTTTATTTTACTTACTTATATTTTACTTAAAGTTATATTTTCATATTAAAACTACTCAAATGAAAATGTGCATTTTTGAGTATGTCATCAAAATCTGGTTTTTATTATGCTATTATGGTCAGATTTAGGCCCTTCCAATTTTTGAGTTGTAAATAATATCAAGGTTTTAAAATTTAAAAATGAGATTGAAAAAATATTCTATTTATAAATTTTTTTCAAAAACTGAAAAAATTGCATTTATGTCAATAGTGATTATTGAAAATATTATATTAAATCATTTAAACCAGTGCCTTTCAACCTGGGCAATATTGCCCACTAGTGGGAATTTTGAAATATTGGGTGGGCGCTAGGAAGAAGTTCTTGGCATCGAAGCATCAATCACAGGGGTCTCATTAACTATTTCAACTATTATACTAGTTGTAGATACTGCATTCTCTTTTGTCAATAAACATTATTTGGATTTTAATAAGTTTTCAAAGTTTGGATGAGCGATAGATATTTACATATCAAATACTACATATCAAATAATTTTATGTTTATAACAGTTTGAAAACTACGTCATCTGTTTTATTTGAATCATTTATGGTATCACTTTAATAAAACAAATGACAATATTAGATATAACCGAAGAGTTAAGCCATTTATATTTTTCTATATATATTGTTGTAGAAATCTTAACTATTTATAAAAATTAGAAATATAAACCAAAACAAATAATAACATTTTGCGATACAGAATCTTTCAGATAGAACACAACCCCAACCTAAATCTTCACCGAATTTTATAATAAAAATTATTTTTATTCACCACGAATCCTTAATTTCTATCGAATTTTTTATCATACAAATTTGGGTTTTCCCCCTTTTCATCCAGCTTTTTCAAATCACTATGGGATTGGTTTTTGAACAACTTCTTGAACATTTCTTTCAATCTGTGATTGTTTCCGTGATTGTTTCCGTGTCTCTTTTCATGTTTAATAACACTTTTCCTGCCCAAACCCCTTTTGCTATCCTTCAAATGTTTTATTTTCATTTTCAATTTTCTCATATTTATCATTACATCAGCCACTTCCCTTTGCAACAATATCAAAATTTCACTATACCTGGATATTCTCAAAACCTGCCTTCGCAAGAAGACAATTGTTTTTCTGTTCCGTTTAATATGTTTCCGAAGATGGAGGACATTCCTATGTATCTTTAGCACAGCCTTTTGAAGACGAAATATTATTTTTCGTTGTCTTGCTAATTTCATATTATTGTATTGTCTAAACTTACGTTTTTGGAACGGTTTTGGCTTTCTCTTGATAACTTTTCCATGCTTATATTTATGAATGGAATTTTTATTTTTGAACTTCCTCCGTTTTCTATGATGTACAGAATCTCGTCTTTTGTGATGAAATTTTTTGAAAAAATATTCTTTTCTTGAATGTCTAAATTTTTTAAGTTTTTTTGGAGAAAATAATTTTCTTCTCTTTTTATGTTTTCGTTCAGCTTTATTAATATATTTTTTCTTTTCACGGTGATGATTTTCTCTGTGAAATACTAATATCTTTTTCCTATGTTTGTTTTCACCAAATTTCTTTTGGTTATGACTTCGGTTTTTCGAAATGTTTGACTCTCGATTTTCTGATTTAAATTTTTGAATATTCTGAGATTTTTGATTATTATCGTTTCTGAACTCTGTAGGATGATAAAGAATTTCAGCCTTAGTTTTAGTCGAAATTACGTTACTTTTCTTTTTCTTTTGCTCTTTTAATTTCGATCCAATAATGTGTAACAATTTGTTCTGAATAATAAAAAATGTTAATAATTCAAAACATTTTGTGTCTCACTTTGGTTGCAATCTTTTCACAATAATCTAAAGCTTCGTCAACAGTTTTCACTTGATACTTACACGGCCCATCACTGCAGTTCACTCCCTTTGGTGAACATATGCAATCATTACAGCCATCTATAAACCTTTAACGCATGTGTAAAATAATAAAATAAAACATAACATTTTTTTAAAGTAATCATTAAAAACATCTGAAAATGTACTAAATGCAAAATAATGTTCTTCTATTGGCTTATCACGAAAGTGATTGATGATTTTTTAAAGAAAAAAGACATGAACCTGTATGAAAAATATACAGGGTGGGCGCTGGAAGACTGAAGGATTTTAATGTAAAATAACTTTTACAAAAATGTTGATATTAAATTTTATTCGAATTTTTATGAATATATTAATTCGAGTTTATAATACAAAGTTGTTGTTATAGTTATTTGTTAAAGTTAATCAATATTTCAGTATGGTCATTTAAAAGACATCATTTTCCGGAATTAGAAAACTTAAATTCTAAGCTTGTATCTTTCAAATAAACTATTTGGATTAAATATAAATTTTTTTACTAAAAGTTATTTCAGATTAAAATTTTTCAGTCTTCCAGCGCCCATCCTGTACTTTTATAAAATTAAAAATTGTCGATAGGTATCATGCTGCCAACTTCCAAAAAGAATATAAATTCAAAGTTCATAAAATCTCTTCGTTCTATCTGCAAAGAACTATAACAAGTCTGGTTCACGACAAATTTAATTATCAATTGTTTTCCATTGATCCCCGCGGTCAATTAAAAATGATGCTTCAAATATTTACTATTCAGGAAGTTCTACATAGAGAGAAAAAATGGTAAGCAGAAGTGACAATGTCTGGTCTATATTGTCACTGTGGCAACAACCGAATCATACTTTATTTAAAATACAGTTAAATTGAAGTTAAATTTCTTTATGTAAAATCAGCAATTACTTTCTCGTCAACCCAATACTATTACATGAATTGAAGAAAAATTTATTTTAATATAATCATTAACTCCTTATTTAATTTATTAAGAATAGAAAAATAAATAAATTCATAGGAAATTAATTCTTTTTCTTTTTTTATTTTAATATTTACTTCGAGAACAAAGAAAATTTATCTTTATTTAATGACAAAAATATTTAGTTCACAAATAAAAAAACTCTTAATATTATAAATTTCTTCTACCTGCAATTGTCAAAATTCCATTAATAATTTATTTTCTTTTAAAATCTGATTATTTTTATATTAAGAGATTTTATATAATTAGTACTTATAATTTAATATAATTATCAATAATGATCTTTTTCCTGATAATCAGATATCTGATAATTTATATTTGATAAATGATTTTTATTATTTATAATCTAAATAGAAATCAATGAACTTCAATTAAGAATAACGTATTTATTCCCACTGTATTATCAATTTCTGATCATCATAAATTAATTAATTAAATTAAATAAGATATGAAATTATAATGACAAATTATAAATTATATAAAATATTTATAATATAATAATGATTGAATATATAATATAAATAAATTATATAATATTTGTTTCATAGAAATGTAATTTTTTAATAACCTAAAAATTTTAATTCTTAATATTCAGAATTTATATTTAAATATTAAATAAATATTAAATATAATTAAATATTAATAAAACTTTATTTTTAATTTTTAATAATAATGTAATAACCGGAGTTTTTCCATTTTTTAAAAAACAAACCTTTTATAATAATAATACAATTTATAATCTAATTATAAAATAATAAATCATTCTTTCAAAGTTGTTATATATTAAACTATTGGGTTTAAGAGACTGTAAAATAATTTTTTATCATGTACATAATTATCATATTAAAAAAATTAATGTTCACGATATCTTTATATTTTATTAGTGTAATATATTAATTATGTTTAATTATATGTTTAAAATATTAAACTAAATTAAATTAATTTTGTTTAAACTTTGACTTAAAATAAAAAAAATTATTTTAAACCATTTTTTAATATAATAAAAATGCATAAACATTTTCCTTGGATATATGTAAAAATACTATTTTTACATCATTGGATATAAAAAATCTATCAATCATAATAATAAACTTTTCAGAAATTTAAAATGTGACGCTTGACAGATTTCATTGTCTGTACCACTTAAAAGATATAATATTCTTGTTATCATTATATTACAAAATGGTTTGTTTTCTGTTTTAATATAGTGGTAGAATCAATTTCTATCTTGTGAAATTTCATTTAAAAATATCAATAAACAGCCAGCAATATCCTCCTCTCACAGAATCCGTAAGTGATTTTATTTTAATTTTAGTTAATATAGCAAAACCTTTTCTTAATACTATATTTACAAATGGTTGGAAAAAACCTTTTTACCTGGCTCCTTCAAATTTATCTCTACAATATTCCTTTTTATCTTCAATGCATATCATTTGAAAATTGTCATCGCCGGCTGAAAGAGAATAGACGCAAAAATGATTTAGCAAAAAAATAAATAAAGAAATATTTTTGAACAACATTTCTGTTAGGAAATCTAAAATCTTATCATTATTTATTGAACATATGTATATATGAAAATATTCGAAATATCCATACCAGCAGTCCTGTACCATAAATCAATGTAAATACCCATATGAAGATAATTTATGTGATATTTTTCTTAAATTAAATTTTTTAAAAAATATTTTTATTGTATTTATATTTTTGTGAAATTTTACCCAATTTAATTCATCACCCACTACCTGTGAAGGTCAACCTAAATATGGCTTGTCTTCAAGGTTCAAATCTCCATAATTGAAGGGCTTGAACCACTAAGCAGGAGTCCTCTGAACAACAATTCCTTCTCTTTCAAACTTGCATATCTCCTTGCAAGCATCCCTAGTGCTAAAATTTTCTTCCAATAATCTCACAAAAACAATCTTGTCTCAAATTTCGTAGAAGTCATCCTAATCACAAGACTTGAAAAAATATTTATTGAAATTCCAAAACTTACAGTCAATATTTCTATATTTAAACAAATGATAAATTGCTACTTAAATAAAATTATACATTTTAAACATCAAATGTTTCTATTAAATTTTAAAAATAACGGAAAACCTTATTTGGAGTGTAAAATTTATTTATAAGATTTTTTGAGCACAAACGTTTGCATCACCCTAGTAAAATAAAAAAAATTATGCTTGAAGAAATTGATTTTTGATTAAATTTTTTATTAAGAATGACTCAGAGAAAAAGCATTTTGTGGGACAACGCAATTGCGGAAGAAACGGAACAAGTAAATCCCAAAGAGTCAAAGATTCCATCAATAAAAAAGAGTTCTTTATCTGAAATAAAATTTCGAAAACCCTTAGCTGATAATAAAGCATCCAATATCAAAACCGAAATTCCTTCATTGATCAAAATTAAAGAACAGCATAAAAGAAAACTGTCGAGGTTCCAGAACCCCGTCGATATGGAAAGTTTTAACTTAATTGAACAATATAACTTGTTTAATAAAGTGCTCCAAGAACACGGTAGAACAAAATGTTTTTCTAATAATTTGTCGAAAGTGTGGAAAATATCAGCTCTAATTAACTACGAAAAGATAATACACGACAAACTAGAAATTCAATATCCTTCGGATCAGAGCGATCTGTTAACTATCCCTAATGATAGGAAATTAAAATGTGATAAAATTACTCCTGGTTTCCGTAATCCGGTCCTACAGGAAATGGAAGTCAACTTCCGCAATGATGACTTGTGTCGGCAAATTTTACTGGGACAAATGCTAATGGATTACTTAAATAACTGCGCCAATAAGCCAACTACTCTCTATAGAAAACTGCTAATAGAAAAGGATACTGTAAATCCAGTAAATGTCTTCAACCAGTGGATGAAGGAGAACTCTGAGATTCTAAAAAAATAATGCTACTTCAAACACATTTCGGTATCTAACTTTTTATAATTATAAATAGTGATAAAATAGAACAATCGTATTTGTTTTAATCGGATTATGTCGAATAAAAAAGATTCAAAAATTGTTTCACCGCCGTCAGCTTTGGAATGATTATATTTTTCCATATTATCAATTATCGGTTCAATAAGTCTATAGCAAATACTTCTGAGAGAATTAAAATCGACTTTTAGAAAAATAAGTATGCCATAAAAGTCAGAACCATTGTATTGTATTGTGAAATTGACTTTAAAAAATAGTTATTAATTAATTATAATAAGCATTTTATTTATTATTTATTCAATGAAACTCTCGAGAAGTGACCAATTAAAAAAATCATTGTATATTTTTATTGTATAACTTTGAAATTTTAAATGGTTGAATTGGGTATATTATTTTAATAAAAGATCTCTAATTTGAAAGTTTATTCGATGGGACTCTTCCAGCAATTTTTGTTGAAGATTTGCATTAAAAATTTTATTAAAATATAATGTCTAGAAAATGATGTTTAAAATAATTAAATTATATAATTATTAGGTCGGCCAATAGCACATCCCTTCTAATTATAAAGACCACCAATGGTAATAATAATAATAATAATAATCACCATAATCATAATAATAATAATAATAATAATAATAATAATAATAATAATAATAATAAATAATAATTTTTTAAGATTTTCTAATCTTGACAATATTTAATTTTTAAGATTAGAGCAGGTTTAGGGACTGGTTTATTAATTTACTCCTAAATAGGTAATTGACATTCCCAGATAAGAATATTGCTCTACGACTTAGTAATCGTCTGATTAATATAAAAGACGATTGACTCCTCAATGTATTGCTCATAAATTTATAAAAATTGTGTCAGAAGAAATTTATACGGTCCTGTGCGATTCAGGCGTTTATGAGCGATTCGATTTTGGCTCATTTAAAATCCACAGGACCTATCGTCAGCGAAGCGGTGAGCGTTTTATATATTTAATTTCTGATTATTAACAGTTTCATATTTATCAGTTATTTATTTCCTTTCCGATGATACTGATTTATTTGTAGTTAGAGTTGTGATCGATTTGTTAACTGTGATCACTTGCTATACTCGTTTTCTTTTGGACATCTGTTTTGATTGTGTACTGTTAAGATGATAAATAAAATATTATTCTGATTATTCTGATTCAATTCTATTCGAACACGTTATTAACATAAGTGAAAGAGTCATTAAGTAGTTTTCATAGTAGTATAAAAAGTAACATAATAAAAATATGTATTGTTTGGTTTTTACCCTTATAATAATTATTATAATTATAAAAATAAAATAATTATAAGCAGAATCGTCTATATTATTGGATTATTTTAAGATTTTATATTTGATAAAATAATAGGAAATGAGCTTAACGTGTGTTCACAAACATATTGGCGTTAAATTTATCGAATTTAGACATGGATAGATACGACTCGAGAAACTATTTTTGGTGAGTGTGTAACAGTTGGAAAGCTTATTCACATTATTCTTGCTATTATGGAATCATGGAATAATATATTTTATCTTCTTATTCCGTGAACTATGGGATTCGTGCACCTATAGAATTACTGTTCAGCCAGTCAGTTAAAGTGAATACTTGGATAATATGTTGACGTTTTGACCACCTTGAAGTATTTGCTTGTATTGATTAATAAGAACACTTTCCGTATTTCTTCCATTAAATTACCTAGAGTCATGATTGGTGACCTGTCATATATGAAATCAAAAAATTTTCCAGATGTTCTCCATAATGCTTAATTCTGGAGATCAACCAAGCCAAGATAACACTAAGAAATGCACAACAGCCATCCATTCTTGAATTAGCCCTACTGTATGGATTCCAGAATAATCTTATTGGAACCAGGGGTTGTTCTTATAATTTAACTTAAAAATAGGTACGACAGTTTAGAAAAGTAGGTCTATGTATGTGGAACCTTTGAAGTCTCTATTTAATATTTTATATAATAACAGACCATAATAAATTTACTTATCAGTTTATAAGATTAAAAAATTATTAGTAAAATGATTAAGGGAATTCTCTTGGATAATATTAAAACAATCCGCAATAACGGTAAATTATTACTAGGGCACCAAGTTCATTTTTTGCATTATTTAATTAAAAAAATGCAAATTATAAATGCAATTTTGTTTAAATAAATATTAAAATTAATAAAATAAAATATTAATATTAAAAGGTGAACTTTTAAATAATTGCAATTAATAATTATTGGTTTATTAGTAATAATTTATTATAATTAATTATTAAGAATTAAAAATATTTTTTGATATATTTTAATTTATTTTAAACCAGAAAATCTCGGGAATTATTTTATTTCCCATATTAACAGATTGAGTAATACCAATACCTGTGCAACTGAAACAAGTTTTGTAATCCATATCTAATTTTTAATAAAAATTTTTCTAAATAAGTTTTGACGTTTTTTGCAATATTTTAATAAAGTAATTACATTTTTTGGTTGCCTTAATTATTACATTAACTTTATTTTTGGAAATTTGAAATTAAATTAAATAATACCATTGCAAATATGTTGGGTTTTGAATAACAATAATCGTTGAATAATAATAAACTTTAAATAAAAAAATAATAATAATTTTTTAATTAGTAATAATAATAATAAATTTTTAATGCAAAATCCCGCCGCGGGGATTTTTCATGAGATCAGCTAATGGATTTCCTGAAAGGAAAGGAGACTATCTCGGCGTAGAGATAGTGAGTGGCTATTACCGAAAATAGCCCTCTCTGAAAGTAGGGATTGGTGATCGTAGACCAATCTCTACGACTATAAAAGGAGATAGCTATTTCCGTTAAGGGCCAGAAAAAGCCGAAAAGAAAACAAGAAAACGTGGAAGACAACACAGGACGAACTAAACGAAGACGAACCCAGTAATCATTTTATTTCTTCGTTGATTATGCAGCCGGATTTTTACAAGGGGAACCAACGAGCTTGAGAACTCCTTGTTGCTCTTGGTGAGATCGATACTTTTATTTATTTCTCGCTTAAATTATTATTAATTTTTGCTTTGATAGTTTTTTTAGTATTAACGTTAAACTTGATTTTTATTTTGATAACGTTTTGGTTTTGATTTAGAAGTTGTAATTGTTGCAAATAAAGTTTTATTTTAAGTATTTTGAATTGGTTCTTAAGGGTGTGGATACAGTATTGTGGAGGGTGTTTTAAATTTTTAAAAAATTGAGAGGAATTACGAACACAACGAGTTATAAAAAGTGAGGAGTTACGAGCAGACGAGCACACTTTGCTACGTTTTAGTACAATAGTAATAAATAAAAGAAATATTATAACGAGATAAAAGATTACGGATTAATATTTCATCTACACTAAAAAACAAAATAACGAATAATATTAAACAGTTATCTCAAAAAAAAATGCATAAAATTTTTATTATCCAGAAAATTATATACATATTTGAAGAGATATGAGGTAAAAAATTTTATTAGAGTAATAAAACATTTTTAAAAATCGTGATGATAATGAAATTGAGATTTGTTCAACAGATAATGACGTTAAAGTCATTGTTATTAAAAGTTAATAAACTTTAAAAATATATGTAAGAATGTTACAGAACAAGGTAATAGAAAATGGTCACATTTATTACTTCATATATTTTTATAATAAAAAATTTTATAGAATGATTGGAATATCTCACAATATCTATAAATATTTTAGTTTAACTAAAATTGAACATAATTTGAAAAACAAGGCCTTTAGAACGATATACAACCCTACTTAGTAAACTTCATATTTGTTGGGTTTTGAAAAATAATAATTTTGAATAATAATAATTTCTAATTTTTAATTAATAATAATAATTTTTAAATATTATTAATAAGAATATTTTAAAATTAATCATAATAATTTTTCTAAAGATAAAATAAATATTTTTGTGTCATTTGTATAATGACAAAATCGAGTCGTGGGAATATTTCATGAGATCAGTCTAACGGATTTCCTGACAAAAATCCATTAGCCTCGGGAATAAGGAGACAGTGGGAAGCTATAGTCGACTCCGAGTAGAGATTGGTGATCGTAGACCAATCCCAACGCCTATAAAAGGAGACGGCAATTTCCGGTAAGGCCGAAAAGTTCATGCCGAAAAATTTGCGGAGGAGAATTTTATGCCGAAAAATTTGCAGAGGAGAATTTTAGCCAAACTTTTGCAGAGGATAATTCCAGAATATGATTTCAGAGGATACTGTTGAGAAAATTCAGGAGACGCTGTTGAAGGAATCAAGAGGACGACCACAGTAAACCTTTTATCCATTACCAGATTATGCAGTCGGATTCTTTTTACAAGGGACACTGCGAGCTAGGGAGCCCCTAGGCGACCTGAGAAGGGCCTAGAGAGTGACCCGAGGACCCCTTGTCGCTCTAGCTGAGATCGATTTTGATTATTTTTATTGTCAATTTTTTTCTCTTTAATTTTAGTATTGTAAGTGTTTGGACCAAATGTATGGCTTTACTTATTGGTTCGACGCTTACTGCGAGATCTAATCTCGAAATTATAAAAATGCTAACCCTATTAATATAGGTTAGAACTGGGCTCACCAACTACTTCAAAGGTAGTGTAACAAATAGGTGTTCTAAGATACGAATAAGTTC
>JBBMKC010240305.1:0-10937 GCA_037834085.1 Bipalium vagum | reverse complement strand
TAATCTGTTATTATAATCTACAAAGAGTTAATATATAATTGGATTTGAATAATCGACTCACTTAAAAATAAATTGATTGCATAAAAATGATTATTTTTATTATTTTATTGTTTTCTATAGGTGTTCCTAAACTTCCCGCGGGTATTATAGAGCTGAAACATGAGCAGAATTTCAGGGCCATAGATGCTACAAAGAAATTATGTGAAGTTGAAGACAACAAATCAGTGTCCATAAGAACTGCTCAAAAGTGGTTCAAAAAATTCAACAAGGGTGACATGGATCTCAATGATTATCCTTGCAGTGGACGTTACACCACTGTAGATTCAGAAGCTGTTCTCAAAGCCGTAGAATTGAATCAATCAAATAGTACGCGTAGATTGTCGGCTGAGACCGGAACATCACAACCACCCGTGGTTCGTCATCTACATCAACATAAAAAGCGATAAAAGCGTGTTTCTGAAGTACCGCATGATTTGACGCTAAATCCAGCCAATTTCTTTAGATTATTTAAAAAAAGTCAAACGAGCTGCGGATGTTCTAAAATATTTTGTCGTTTATACGGGATGATGCCTTAACAGAACGGGTAACCAGAATGAATAAGATGATATCAAAGTTATTGTTGATGATAATCCAACCCAGACGGTTCGGGAAATAGCCACGAGACCCAAAATACCACATACATCTGTTGAGAAATATTTACCGAGACCAATTTGACACCACGAATATAAATCTCCCATTTGCTCCTAAAACGGCAAGAAAGACACCAATTTTTACGCAACTTGGTTACTGGTGATGAAAAATGGATTTCTTACGACAATGTAGTGCGTAAGAGACCATGGAGATACAGTTCTGAGCCACCAAAAACAACATCAAAAGCAGAATTACATCGGAAAAAGATATTGATCTCAGTTTGGTAGGATTATGAAGGTGTCATCTTTTATGAGCTGTTACCCTCTTGCATAAAGGTTGATTCAAATGTTTATTGCTCCAAATTAACTAAATTGAACAAAGAAATTTACGAAAATCCGAAAAGGTTGGCAAATCACAATACCGTTCCAACACGACAATGTCAGTCCTCATATTTTAATAATCATAATAAGAATAAATGAGCCTTGGGTGTGATGTTTAGCCACATCCATCATATTCCCCGAACTGGCTCTTACAGACTACCATTTATTTCAGAATTCCTTAAACGGGATAACTTTTACCAATGAGGAGTCCACTAAAAGGTATCTTGATTGAGTTTTTAAAAATTATATTTGCAAATAATAAAAACACAAGAATATTGTTTGATCTCAAAATATTGGTATTTTTATTTGCACTGGATTGAGCCGAAGAATTTGAAACTGGGCCTGGAAGTCTCCACATTTTTATAAATTCAAAAATGATTATATATAAAAAATGTAATCTAACAATTATAAAAAGCTTAATATTAATAATTTTTTAATGAAATATAAAGCTGATATCAACATTTATATAAATTAAAAAGTTTAAATCATAAAACTTTTTATATAATTCGTAATCTATATTTATTTGCATTTTGATAGGGTGGCTCCAAACACATAGACTGCATTGTATTTCTATTTTCTCAAATCAATATTATATATAATATTTATTCAGTTACTTCAGTCATTTTTATTGAAAATAATTTAGTTATAATTAATAATAAATAAAAATATATATTAAATCTTATTATTTTAATTTAACAGCAAATATTGATCCCATGAAAATGAAACATGTCTCATTCTAAAGATCAATATCAAGTTTTTATAATAAAGTTTCAACAGATTTGTTATATCAATCTTCGTTTAGAAGATATTAAGGTTCGAATATTTAAAAATCTAATAATTATATCATAGATTTTTTAACTTGTTCAAATCAGATATGATTTTTCTAATAGATCTTTGTATGCAGCTTTATATTTCTCCAACAAAATTTTAACTACTTTTTAAGTTTCTTTTTAATTAAGCTACATGTGAACATCGAAAATTAATTATAAATTATAAATAAAAATATTTATGATATTTACTTTGCTTCTATCAGACAGAGCATTTCAGAAGCTATAAACCCATAAATTGTAACTCATTATTTTTCATAGAAAAAAAACATTAAGCATTAAAGTTCATGACATTGAAATTTATAAATAAATTTAGTCCTATTTTCATGAATAATGATCATAAAAAGTTTTAAAAATCTTTACAATTATATAGATAATTATAATATGATTTTATAATCTGTTTTTTATAATCTCTTTATAATGTTGATATAGAAAAATTGTAGTTTTCTTTTAAATTAAAAAAAAGAGTAATTTTCATCTCATGATTTAAAACTGACTGAAAACTTTATAATCTTGGTATCTTTTAAAATAATAATCCTATATTAAAGATATTTTATATTTACATACATATTTAAATATATTTTATAAAAATATTATTAAATCAAATCAATTAAATTTAAATTAATACACAAATCTTAACCTAAGAAATATTACAGAAAAATGGACAAACCAATAAGATTTTACAGAAAAACGGGAAATTTCTGTAAATTTCAGTAAAAAAATACATTTTTCTGTGCAATTCTTTGAAAAATTAAAATATTTTTATAATTTTATGATTTTTTATTTTTATGATTTTTTATTTTTATGATTTTTTATTTTTATGATTTTTATTTTTATGATTTTTTATTTTTATGATTTTTATTTTTATGATTTTTTATTTTTATGAATTTTATTTATATGCATTTTATATAGAACTTTAAAATTACAAATTCGTTTGATTTAAAAGTTGATTTAAGAATTACTTTTCTGCAATTCATTATCGTAAAACCTTAACTAAAATCATTTTTCCTTTTATATAAAAAATTCTATAAACAGCACTCAACATGAATGAAAGATCAAAGATTTCTAACAACTAAAACCAGTGGGTGCCTCACAACACTTGCTCTTTCAAAGTTTAAAAGTTAAACTGAAAGGTGGATTCAATATTCCAAAATGCACATGTACTTAACCAAAATTCGTCAAAAATGGATTGGAATGGGAGTTGAATTTAAATCTTCCTGAATCAGAGGAATACATTTGTTGACTGGGCAAAGACTGCACACCATGCGTGCCACAATAAGTTCAAATATCAACTGAACCAACACTTAAACAGAAGCAAAAGCTTGAGAGCTTCAAAGAAATTTGGATTTGTTCATACGAGAAAAAGCCTTTCAAACTCCAAAAAAAACTCCAAGATATCATGAAAAAACCGGTAGGTTGTAAAAAGACTGAAAATTATTATCTGCCCGTCTCCACTGATTCTCAATCTTCTCCTCAACTGCGCACAACAAAATGGATATGAATATGGAGTCTTTGTTTGCTCTTTTGCCACACAAATTTTTGAAGAACACAATACTACGGAGCTTAAAGTACCTGATAGAATCGGCATTAAAAAAGTAACCGGGAAATGATTCTAAAAAATATCTCAAAGTCAAAGGATTTTAACACTTTCTTCAAACAAACATCTCTTAAAACAGCTAGAAAAGCATATCACCAAAATGTTCTGCCTGGTTAACAAGAATAAAGAATATCAATTTCAAACTAAGAAAATCAAATTTCAATGAGAAATTTAAGCAACCAGTCAGCAAACCAATCACTAGGAAAGATTCAATGACCAGGGAACTACAGAATCTCTTCGAAAAATCGAGTAAAAAGGTCACGTATCAAATCGTAAGAAAATATCTCAGAAGTTGAAACTCAATCAAGAGAAGATCTACCAAAATATTCTGAAGAGAAAAACAGAGATTCTCTTAAGATTATCTGGAACGAAAAAATTGATTTCCCATTCCAAGAGAAACTGTACTCCTTTGATGAAATCATAACAGAAGAAATCCAAGCTGATATGAAAAAATCAGATACAATATCTGGTATTGACGGCATGAAATATATGGAGAATATATGAAAAAATGTGGAGAAACGTTGATCTCGGAGGGATTTTCTTACACCAATTCTTCAAGACTATCATGTCACAAAAATTCCAGGATCTTGGAATATTTAGAAATCATCAATGGTTCTGAAACCTGGTAAAGAAAGTAAGTCAAAAAAACCGTAAATGCCGGCGACCAATTGCACTGCTGAACATATCGTACAAGATCTTTACCGGTATTCTGGTGAAAAGAATTTACTCAGTTTGCAGAGAAGGAAAAGCGATCGATATATTCCAAAAGAGCGTTGGCTAATTGGAAGGATGAATTGAGCGCAATTTTACTGTAGAATTTATAAATGAATAATTCCTTAGAAAGGTTAAGAAAAAAATTTCTCTCCACTTCTGCTGGTTAAATCTTACTGATGCCTTTGGATCAATCCCTCAAGATGGGAACTCTAGAAAGAATGGGATTTAATCTACAGACAATTAATATCATCAAATTGCTATATACAATTGCAAGTCAAAATACATAATCGATGA
This sequence comes from Bipalium vagum, assembly GCA_037834085.1. NCBI lineage: Eukaryota > Metazoa > Platyhelminthes > Tricladida > Geoplanidae > Bipalium > Bipalium vagum. The sequence continues at coordinate 6,495 of JBBMKC010240305.1, read as the reverse complement.
TATTGTCTTGGAACCAATTCAAATAAGAAAAGGAGTTTGACAAGGCTGCCCATTGTCAATGCTTCTTTTTAACATCTGTATTGATATTTTTTATTTAGAAAATGTTCAACCACCTGCAAAGACCCAAACAATTTGCATGGCCATAAAATATCAACACTGGCTTACGCTGGTAACATTATTCTAATGTCTGAATCCAATGAAAGTATTAAAAGCTTGTTGGAAACAGTAATTCAATGTACCTCAAGGGCTTTTCTCAGATTCAGCCCTGAAAATGCGGATACTTCAGATATGATGAAGTTTAAGATACTTTGAAAATTTAAAACTGCAATATTCCTAAGATTGAAGAAGGCAAATTCTACAAATACAGAAGAGTTTATTTAAAAAAAATATTACACAAAAATTTGTCAGATGGCAAATCCAATTATAGGTCATCCTTATTTTTGCTCCTCCTATCCGTAGTTGATAGGCTAAGTTTATCTTTCCTTGTTTTCTGAAAAAGTTTTCGCAAACACCATTCTGACTAAATGAAGTTTTGAAACGATTCCTAGGCCTCCAATCTTAGCATTAGCATAACAAAAGAATTATTGAGAAGGTTGCTCGGAATGTTCAGCATATTTTTTTAGCAAGTGTCGGACCTTCTCATTGTAGCCAATATTATCTTCTATTCCTACCCCTTGTATTCCATTAGATGAGGAGAGAGTTTGTATCTTAATGATCCTGTTTCTGAAGTGAAGCGGCAACCTTGATTGTAGGAAAAATTTGAGCGATTGAATATTCTAGGCTGAAGTTAGAACGCTTTTGCATATTTTTGCCCCAGAGAACTGCAGAATTGCATCTTAGTTTTCCAGAAAATCTCAAGATACGGACTCACGTATTGGCAGAAGATCAAAGCCTATAGAAATTTTATACATTTTCGGCTCATCTATGCATTCCGTACAGGAAATGTGGAGATTCTAGCAGTCAGTCATCATCAAGCAAAGACCAACAAAGAGGAAAAAGAATACGACCAGTATTACATGGAGATGATGAGAGAAATTTTCCTCACAACAGCAACAAAAGCTTCATCTTTGCGCATCAAAAGCTTGGCGAAATTGGAATGAAGAGCTCAGCAGATGAATACACAAAACAGGACTACCATGACTATGATTCCCACAAGTGTACATGTAAGCGGAATATCTACGTAGAGCATAAAAGTGGAATACCTAAAAGACACTGAACCAATCTTATGTTTTTGCTCGACTTTTTACAAACAAAATTTTAAAACTATTGATTGTGTTATTCTATTGTGATTTTCTTTAATTTTCTATACCTTCATCTCTTGGCATTTATGTATTCTTTCTCCCTCCTTTTGTAAAATTTTTTATAACATGGTAGCCAGTCGACCCACGCCACTTATTGTATATTATGTTATATGACAAATATATTTTCATACTTACGTAGATTGATTAGGTTAACTATTGTTTGTTGATTTTTTTGTCATCATTTATTGTTTAAATGTTTTTATATATATCTTCAAAATCATGAAATATCAATGTCTATGAAATCGATATGCTGAAAATCACAATTTATTAATAATATATTAGTAGGGAAATGCATGAAATAAGTCGAGACCATAGCTCTAAAATATAAATAAAAAGCCATTTTGTCCGAATTTATGATGATGAAAATATATAACAAACTTTTATACTTAATGATTTGGTGAGTATAACAATTGTGTATAAAATTTTCTACTTCTCGTTTAACTTATATCTATTTAATACTAATTAAATTTCTAAATTTATAATACACATTCATTATACTCATTTTTCTTTTCATCACTACATTAAAAAAAATCATAGAGATCAACCTTTTTGCGAGTTAAATAATTTAGCGTTCACCACTTAATTTTTTTTCAATTATTTTTTTTATAATCCTTCAACAGCAAAGAAATAAAAATGAATACATGTCCTAGTCCTTTGGTCTCATTACAAAAAGTTAATAGAAAATAACCTTGATCTTAAGGATCGTTTGACTTTGAATTCGAATTATCAGGTGATGAAGGTTGAACTAAAAACAGTTTCGAATAATTGAATCTGCACTATTTTAACTATTTTTCTAAGTAGATGGTAATGTTCTGACTAATAACATTTTTTTGGTATTATATGAGAATTTATATATCTTGAACATTTTCAAGTAATTTATTTTTAAAAAGTCTAATATTAATAATAACTTAATTACAAAAAAACCAGTAGCTTAATCGATTGACGTTTTTTAAAAAAATCTCAATATTAAGAACTCATTTATTTCTCACATTAAATTGAAAAAAATAAAATAAAATAATTTTAAAAAATTATCTAATTATCGAAAATACATAAAACACTGAAACTTCTAATTTAATTAAATTATTGATAATTGAAAATAAGACTGAAATATCTTAATTTGATTTCAATTCATATTTCAGTAAATTTTCAGAACAAAAAGCTTTCTTAAATTAAGAATAGAAAAATGCAACATAACACAAATTAACATAAAAATGAATTTGTCACACAGACTTTGTGTTAAAGATTAGATTTATTGAATAGTTTACAAAATATAAATGACAACAGAAAATATATCTATGATAATTAAATACGAATACATGAATTTTAGATAATCTTAATTAAATAAATGTTTTATATATGGACCACATCATCTTAAAAATCTAAAATAATGGAAACCGATAAAATCCATAGATAAGAATCTTCATTATTCATTTGGACAGTTCCTCTTCCATAGCTTTACTTTACAATCACTAAATTTTTTAAAAATAATTCATTATAACCAGAAACAGAGCTCGCAGATGTTAAAAATTAATATATTTTACATTTAAAGAAGACATTTAGCAAAATTTATTAAGAAAAAATTAATTTTAAAAAACCGTAAAATCTCACGCATAATATGCACTTGTGTAAAATACACAGGTTACATTTAAACCTGAAAATTGAGGGAAAATAACTAATTTTGGAAAAACAATGAGGTTAAACAAATGTATATTATACGTGAAAATTTTATTTATTTTTATAAACAAAACAAGTATTTTATGAAAATACAGACAATTATCAAGTCAGTGAGACATCAGTGAGAAACACTCTAAAATCATCCTATTCAATATCTTCTTTCTCTCCATCATCATTTTCTGAAAATCTTTCTTCCGATACTTCTTCGTATAAATAAAAGTCCTCAGTCCCGTCTAATTTATTTGAAATCCCACATTTTAAGAATCCCTTCCATATGATATTTTCATCGAAATAATTCGTGATTTGAAATATGATGTTTCGTGTCCTGTAGACCTTATTGAAATGGTTTTAATCATTTGTGGTCAATTGTTTCATTATAGAACATATCAAAGATATGTAGAGTCTGGTCAGCATCCCCAAGTTGCATAAGCTCATAATTGTTCTTTTTCCCTAAATTAATAACATACTAGTGGAACAATTAAAGTTTATCTTCATGATCATCTGGAAGACGTGATGAACTGTTTGTTTTCCTTTGAACTGATAAATCATGACGCTTCATAAATCGAATTGTCTATCATAAGAAGCTTTAAAAATAGCTTTGTTTAGGAAGCTTTTTGTAATTCTAAAGCTTTTAAACTTAGCTCTATATTTCTATACACTGTGTCGTTTGTCACAAACACATTCTAAAAAAGTTTTCTTGTAAGTCCGGAAAACGTTCTTTAGCCCATCGATTGACCATTTTCTTACTAGAAATTTTTTGAAGGACATCTTTACCTATTCTGCATAGTTATGCGTTTGTTTCATTTACAGAAAAATGCCGATTTGCATCTCAACTAACCTGGGTTATTATCGAGAATTTTTCTTCTTGTATTCATTTTCTTACTATAACAAAATAACAGTACACAAATTATAATTTGTATACTGTAATAATTATTAGAAATAACATAATCAACACACTTTCGAATGTCAGCTTAAAGCAATTAATCATAAAGTAATTCAAAAATATTTATAAAGAACCCAATATTTAAACATTTTAAAGAATTAATAATAATTATGATTCAATGTTTATGATTTCAAAGATTCATTTCACTCTTGTATAATATGTAGACTAATTTTGGAAAAATAATGAGATAAAATAAGTGGTTATTATGCTTGAGATTTTTTTTACAATATTATTCCATAATTGCATGACGGTTTTTTTCCATATTTTATTTCATTCTTGTATCACACGTAACCAAAAATGAGGTAAAGTGCGTATTATACGTGAGATTTTTCCGTTTATGAAATTATAAATGTCTATTTTATTAAGAAATTAAAATTCCTCAGAAAATCTTCATTTTGTCTAAAAAAATTAATCTTTGTATAGTTTTTTGAAATTTTTCGAAACAGCATCGAATTGTTCATTCAATAGCTGAACCCTCTTCAAATTTGTAATTAATGTTTTGGGCAGTTTCTGTTGCATTATACTTAAATTTCAATTCATGTTAAAATATAGTTCGCAATTCTGTATTTCTATTTATAATTCCTTGCGATCCAAAATTATTTTAAATAATTCTTATAATATTGGGTTGATTCATAAGTTCGTGCGTTTTTAATGAAAATATTATGCATGTTTTAGAGATAAGAATCTAGCAGTCAAGCAAATTTTATTCAGAAAAATAAAGACCATTATGTTCAACTGTCTTAATCCAATGATGGACAAGATGTTCGATGCCACTCCGGAAAAGAAAAATTCACGACATCCATTTTCAACCTGTTCTATATTATCAAACTGTCATCCTCTAAGGAAATGAGCCATTGATCAGTAAAGGTGGTAATCACTGGGTGCTGACTGCAGGACTGAATGCAGGATGTGGTAAAATTTCAATTCCTTCAAATTGAGAAATTTAATTTTGCGTTAATCGCGCAGTAGGCGTACGAGCATTATCCTGTTGAAGAAGAATACATTTTCTGTTGACTAAAGCAGGATATTTTATGGCTATTTGTTGGTACATCCGATCGAGTTGAGCAGAATATAACGTAGCAGTTTTATTATTATTAATTATTATTATTATTATTATTATTATTATTATGATTATTATTATTATGATTATTATTATTAATTTTACCTGGACGAAGAAAATATGAAATCTGACGAGGCTTTCAGAGCAGTTATTCCTGCATCATGTGCTTGCACATCTCCAATATATGTGCAATTATCTACAGTCCACAATTTGATAATGCCCGATCGACAACCACTGAGAAAATGAGTTCTGTCTGAGGTAAAGCACAGTGTTTGAATCCAATCTCTATGTGCTTGACTGAAAGAAACGATACATTGACCGGTGGGCAAGTCCCACTTTTTGATACAAGCATCGCGAGATCCGGAAAGCAAAGTTTGGTCATTTAAAGCTAAAGACTCAACACCGTCGTAGTGTGGAGGTTGCAGTTCCATGGTAGGGGTGATAAGGCCAACAGATCCAGGCGAAACATCAAATACTTTGATATAATGATCCTTTAAGTTAAAAAAAATTCTCTTAATGGAAATTTAGAAGGTCTCTCTCACTTTCGATCCCGTGACCAATGTTGATGAGCAGCGATTTTTGTCAGAAGCTGCCAAGACCATTACGGGGGCCTGGTGGTTTCCATGCAACTTTCCGATTGCACAGTGCCTTCGCATGTCCCATAATTTGACGGAATTGGCTGTGGCCAAAAACATTGTATTTTCATTGTTCGTAAAGGCAATGTCCATGATGAAATTTTCACCTGGTGGACAAACAGTTTGTCGAGTAGTTTGAGAAAATTCCGGAGGCCCTTCTTGACTCAAACCACTTGACCTAAATTTAAAAAATGATTGGAAAATAATATTGGAACATTGTCAATTTCAGTCTGACCACAAAGTTCGAATGCACTTCTTACAGTCTCTTATGTCCCACATTTTGATGTAAAATGTACTAACGGTAAAAGCAAGATTTGATGAACTGTTGAAATGAACCTTAGTAACACTGTTCTGATGTTCTGTCAAACATCCGATCTCTACCGATGTGGTCAGGTCCCATATTTTAGCACTTCTATCTGTTTAGATAAAATAAAATATTATCAATTAATGGTTTTAATGTTTTTGTACCTTTACTACCAGTGAGCATTAATTTATCTGAAACATCTAAGTCTAAAATAGCTTTGTGATGACCTTCAGCAATGAAAACACATTTCAAAGGAGTTTGTGAGGAAATAGGATTCTTTTTAGGAACAGGTGTAATAAGTCCTCTGCAATTAGCACCAAATGTTTTACAAGTATTAATTCAAAATAAAAAGTAATCTTTCATTAAATCTCAATAAAATTCAAAATTACTGAAAATCTGTATTTTTAGACAGCACAATAATATATTATAAGCCAATAAGGCATTTAATAATGATTGACGACTCCTAAATTAGAGCAGTTTTCTTATATGAATTAAAAATAAGTGGTAATGCTGCACAAACCGCTCGAAATATCAATCGCATTTTTGGAGAAGGTACCACTAGCGAACGTAGCGCTCAA
>JBBMKC010240304.1:0-21223 GCA_037834085.1 Bipalium vagum | reverse complement strand
CATTTAATAATGAATTACGTAAAAAAAATATTTTAGAAATTGAATTTACGACTAAAACACGAAACTTTTTGTTTGAGCCTATTTCAATGGCCAGATACTGTAATAAATGAAAAAACTTTTTTTTCTAAAATTTCTGAATTTTTGGTAACAAAAAATGAATGAAAATTATAAAAAATATTAAAAAAAATTAATCCCCAACCTAACAACTTGAGAATTTAAAAAATATTTCTTAGTATACCTATACTAAAATTAAAAAATAAAAAAAGATAAAATTTATAAAATTAAGAAAATATAAACTTTATAAAGATTATTAAAAATATATCGTAAAAGGGGCAATAAAAAATGTTATAAAAATTGAATAATTACTATATGATTTAATAATTTTAACCAATTTTTTAAATATAAAATTGAAAAAGATTTCAAAAAATCTATTTCAAATTACTTTTTACTTTTGTTTCAGTATTAAATAATTTTCGTTCTTTTAACTTTATTTCCATAAATTGCTCTTGCAATAAAACAACGTTTATTTTTCCTCTAAAATCTTTATCTTTTAAAATATGTAAAGTTATAACTGTTCCATTTAAACATAAATTTTCTGGTTGATCTTTCAAATTAAAACAAAATATAGAATATAAATTTTGGAATTCTAATAAAGATAATTGAGGATTGGAAGAATAGTTTCCTAGAGCTTCGCTAGCGTTTGATTTTAAAGGAAATTCACCATTAATTTTTTTATTTGAATATAATTTTTTTTGTTTTAAATTATTTATTATCTTTATTTGGATCTTCTTTACTTTTATCAGGAATCCATCCAAAAATTTCTCCATCATAATTTTTATCAATTAATACAAAATTTGTTAGAGATTTTGAAGTTCCTAAATATTCAATTGTTTCTACTTCTGTTGATCCTAATTTTAAAATTGCTTTAGAAAAACATAAGGAAAAAAGTTATTCTGTAATTTGGTGTTTTCATGTGCTTTTATATTTGTTATTTCAATTTCAAAAACTAAAATTGCTTCTGATAAATTCAAAGCATTTACTGTTTGTAATAAACTAAAGTTAAATTTCCATTTTTATTTAAATTTGTTGCTAATGTAGGATATAAACAAATTTATAAATAATCACATTTTTACTGTTAAATCTTGATGATATGTATTTTTATCTAAGTTAAAATTGATACTCATTTTTTGAAAAAATTGATTTTTAAATTTTTTTTTAAAAATTTGTACAAGTTGATATAAAAATTGAAGGTAATATTTTTTCATTTTGTAAATTTATAAAAATATGATTATATTTTTCTTTCATATGAAAATCATACAAATAATCAAAATCATCTTTCTCTTGAAATTAGCTAACATTTTTGAATAAATTTGAAAAATATTTGCAAGCTTTTTTATAATTCTAATAAGTTCTATTATTTTTTCCTTTCTCAAATTGAAAAGGGTTTAAAGGATAGTAAAAATTATTTACTTGTATTCTTAAAGATTTTATTTTATCTTGGTTTTACTTTCATATTGTTGCTTCAAAACTATCGTTTGCACATCTAGGTTTTTCACCATAACATCTGTCAGTCTTTGAGCTATCTTCGTACTCATTACATTGACTCCTGCTCCTGTATCCAAAAGAATATCCAATTCCAAAACCTGCACTTTCATTCTTACACTTGGACGTCCATGAATTCTGTCATACGAGATAACTGTCTCTTCACTTTCTGCAAATGCATTAACTAGCTTACAATCTTCAAACTCAAACTGCTTCTTTAAAAATCTGTACACTTTCTCTGCTGGTCGTGTCACTCCTTCCTCAGTCTCAATCCTTTGGGAATAATCATTTTTGATTTCTATTATATGGCTCCCACTAGGTCCCCTACTAGTGGTGCCTCATCTTTTGTGGTCAAGGATGCATTCTCATATTCTTTTCTCACGCAATCTCCTTCCCATATCACATCAATATTTTCACTAATCACATTAATTCTCTTACTTCTATTCATTCCTGATAACCTTTTTAAAAATTCCCGTTTCTTCTCTGACCTCTATTTAAATTTGAGTAGCAATCCGAGGCTTGGTGTCCATTTTTTCCACACCTTTGACATTTGTAAACTGTATAATTCCAACGTATGTAGGAATTCTCTTCTCGGGACAGTCTTGGCTTATATGTCCAACTTTTTTACACGTCCAACATTCTATTTGTCTTCTTGTTGGCCATCGTTTGCCATTCTTGTAAACGGTCTAGAAACACGTGATTCTGGTCTGACTTGTTCTACAACAAGTCTATTCTTATATCCTGCTTCATATCTCCGTACGTTTTGATATCTACCGTTCCTCATTACGTCTCTGTAGGTCCTGATGGTATTGACATGATCAGATTGTTTCTGTAGAATTCCATCCATTAATTTAATTCGATCTTCCATTTCTTCAATACTTCCTAACTTTCTCAGTTCGATCTCCGTCTCAATTTCTGGATCGTTTATACATCTCATTAGTGCTTTTCAAGAGGCTTTCGATAGTTAATTAACTTTTCCAAATCATTTATCATATCTTTTGGTTTGAAAAAGGCCAATCGTAATCTTTCTTCGAATCCACTAACTTTTCCGGCCGTGCTTTCATACTTCTCCACTAAATCTAAGTCTAATAGGCAATAGATCAAGGTTTCCCTTCTTGATCGTCACCCTTACAGAACGTTTTTGGTTGGAAACGTTCAGTGATCGGATCCGAGTCGGTGATGGATGTCATGTTAATATCAATTGGTTTGTAGTCAGAATAAGAAGACATTTTTTGAATATATTTTATTCAGTGATATAACAAATAATATTTAAACAAATTTTCTCAGACCTGAAAGTTTCTTCTTTTTTATTACATTTAAAAAATAATTTTATTTTTAAAATTTCATTCATACTTTTTAAATATTTTAAAATAAATAATTAAAAATTCCTCAGGTCTGATTAGCATTCTCATAATCAAGGTATGGGAATGCCTGTTTATCACTTCAACAGGTATATGAATGGCATAATAATTTCCAAAGCGGATTAACAAATCTGAGCGATGCACCTGATCTAGGAGACTCAATTCAACTGAAATACCAAAGAGCATTTCCAAAATTGATCATATCTTATGTGAAAACAGGCGGATAACAATGATGAAGTAGCCCATAAAGTGATGTCACGGTTCAGTCCATTACATCATTCACAATGTGTTAAAATGTCTGCCAGGTGTGTTCCAACTCAGCTTACTCACGAGATGAATGTCCACCGGATGGACATCTGTCAAATGCTCTTTTATCGTTATTAAACAGATGGTGATGATTTTCTTGACCACTCAAGATATAGAGCTCAAAAAATCAGTGCATCAGTGGATTCGTAGTCAGACAAAAGATTTCTTCTCCCATGGATTCGGAATCTAATTAAGCAGTGTAGTATGTGTATTGAACATGTAGGAGACTATATTGAAAAGTGACATTAACGCTCAAATGTGAATTAATGTTTAAATAAATAAATTTGTTAAGTTTACTTTTGACTGACCGTCGTATTAATACATTAATTCTACCCTTTTAATTTTAGATAATATTTAAAATGAAAAGAAGAGAAAGTGAAATGCGTGCAAAGATGATTATTAAATTTTATTGTGAGCAAATAAATTTCAACTGAAATTCAACCGTTAATCATTTTTCTAAGGAAGGTATTCCCATATCAACAATTTATAATGCAATTCGGTCATATGAGGCAACATGATCTGCGGAATATCAACATATATCCGGTCGTAAAGTTAGCTACACAGCCAATGCTGAAATTCTTGCAAAAATGATACTTCTCCTTCAGTACGAAAGTTGAGTAAGAAATTCAAAGTAGCCCGGTCTACTTTGTCAGACATAAAAGTCAAATAAGCTAGAACAAAAAGTGGTTCCAAGATTTGTTAAGAATCAGAGGACTCATGCAAAATCTGGAGCGTATTATGTTCTACGAAAAATGAAACAACATTGTCTAATTATAGACAACGAAACTTATATACTAGTAAAACCAAATGATGTGCCGAGAAGTACATTTTTTCATTACTCCGATCCTGCAGATGTGAATTATTGCAAAAAATTTTAAAAAACTAAATCTTTCAAGAAATATTTAGTTTGGAAAGCAATGGATCAATATGGAAATGTTTCTGAGGCCTATATTTCAGAATGAGGTATACGTCAGGAAATCAACTTAAATGAATGAATTAAGAAAGGTTGATACGATTTATCAACAAATATAAAGCCTGATGCCTGCGCAATATGAGCGTTGATCACCGAGTATCTGAAGAACCAAAACATCACATCTGTACCCAAAAACCCGCCGAATTAGCCTCCAACACGTCCAATTGGGTCAATTTTTGGTCATCTGTAAAAATCAGATATTCAGAGAGAAAATATTTTCCGAAAGGACTCACCGCATTGAAGAGAGTATGGAAAAAATTGCCAGTGAAGTTGACGAAGATTAGGGCATACTTATGAGGCATACTGCAAACATTTCCCGCCAAATCTCAAAACATGACATAGAAATTTGAATAAATACAATTTGGTTATTTGAAATTAGAACTTTATCATAGTATAAAAGTTAATTTCAGTTACAGAAAATTTCAGGCCAGATCATATTTTAGATTACCTGTCTACGTAAACTAAAAAATTATTATTTTGTCAATTGTGTAGCGTAATTATTTTTCTGGTTCAATTATTTTAATGCAATCAATATTAACTGCATTTAGTTTTGTATTTGATGGGTCGGAAGGAATGGATAACGAAAATAATCAAATACCGATAACAAATCAGTATCATAAAACAGAAATAAACCACATAAAATAAATATTTAATGTTAAAATAAATACAAAAGTAAATATTCGTTAGGCGAAGTTTTTACTGTGTAATATTTGGTTGTTGATGTTGACTTTCCGAGACTACAGTAGATTTTTTTCCATTTCAGGTGTTGGAAAAAGATATTCATTTTTTAAACCCTGAGTAAATTTAAGAAACCCTTTCTTTGTTGCCTTTTAAGCAACAGGTCTCAAGAGAAATATCGGTTTTAGTTTATGAGGCACCTAGTTTCCTTGCTTGTGTATAACAGCCATCGATTTCAATCTTATGGAAACTACTCCTTTTTTAACTCCTATAGATTCGACGAGCTCTTTTATTGATTGGAATCTTCATCAACTAATGCTTATAAACCTTTCTTGCCTGTAAGACAATGTCGTTTTGTTAGAAAATCTTAATTCAATTGAAAATTATTCAGTTTTTTAATCTCTTTGAATCAACTGAACTAAGCTATAATTATTAGATTTATTATAGCCGAAGCTATCTTTTAAAAACAGACCGAATTATTTTACACACTTAATAAAACAAAATTCAGTTAAAATCACAATATCATGACCTACTCATGTTAACCCATAATTACACAATTTTTATTCATAAAAACAATAATTAATTAAATGTTACCCATTATAATTAAATTTCGATTCGCACAAGTCAACGAAGTTGATGATGCTAACTTCTTTAATGAATTTTTGTCGCCATCGTAGCGATGTTGTCATCGAGGATTTATGTCAGTTTCTTTGACAAACTGAAGCCTGAAAAAATTTCAAGGTCCTTCAAAAGTAATTTTTGTAGGATGTTTTAAAATTTAAATAGATATAAAATGCTGATTTTTGCTAGAAATTTAAAATAATTTTCAGTTTGTCTCCTTTACAGTAGATATCAAATAGATTGAAAAATGAAATGGTTAAATTTTGATCGATTTCCTATACTGGATTATAAAGAACATCTTTGGGAAAATTAACTGACGTAGAACTTTATTGGAAATTTTGGTTAAACTTTCAATGAAAGTGTGATTTTGAAATTTATACATAAATAGGTTATTTAAACAAATACTTATTTGATAATTAAAAGTAATGAATTAAATGTAAGTTTTGAATTGCAATTATGATCTGAAATGTAAAATGAAATTATAATTTTTTAATAATAATATTTTTTAAAAAAATTTTTTTATTATATTTTTTTACATATTTTCAAAGTTTTAAAAGTTTTGGCTCTTCCCAATTTAATCAAAAGAAGGGGAATAATTATTCAAAACGATATATATCTTTGATTTGAAAATTTTATGATTAAAATTTTAATTATATCACATCTCACTCTTTTATCTTCTGTAAGGTTAAATTTTATTGTAAATATTTCAAACTCATTAAAGAACCTTAATTACAATTCTTTTATTATTTCTTTCTTATATTTACAAAAAAGTAACGGTGTTGGATAAAATTCTATTTTAGATTTTTATAATTTTTATTTCCATTATGATGCAAATAATATTTTGTTGAAAATTTATTTTATAAATATTAAATTTAAAAATAGAAAAATTCAGTCCCGCGGAACATTTTCAAATATTACAATAAAATAATAAATAAAATAATAATAATTAATCAATAAAGATTTATTATACATTAAACATAAAAAAATAATTAAATAGTTTTTTTTTATCATTTTTATATATCATAGAATTAAATTAGAAACACATACAAATACAATATTATAGAAAGTCTTTATATCTTTATATTTTCAAACTCGTTAACTTTTTCTGAATTTTTCTTTCATACTTATCGAGAACATGTTAGGTCTGTATCTTATTATATACATATTAAATTAGTACAACATCAAATTTTGAATAAATAAATATTACTGAAGATTTAGAAATGGAAAAATTTTTAATTCGTGATGAAGTTACAGAGAAACAAACAGAAAGAAATAAAAACAGAAATATAATTATCAAGCAATTATCAAAATTTAAATGCAAAAGGAATTTGGATATTTTAAAAATATTTATTTTGATTCTTATGGTTTAGCATATTAGATAAATTGGAACCTGATTTAAAAGAATATTATTAAATAGATTTTCAGTCTGAAACTAATTTATCTTATGGTGGATAGTTAAATAAAAATGGAAATTGAAACTGTTTATGATCCATCTCTTTAACAAGATAATGATGAAGAAAATAAAGTAAAAGTAGAAATTATTTTAATTAAAATTTTTAACTTTACAGTTTGAAACTTTATCACGTGAATCTGAAAATAAATTAAGCAATCATCTTAAAAGATACAGGTGATAAAACGGATGGAATCATAAACATGAATAGTAATAAAATAAAATATAAACGAGAAATGGTAATGATGTTATAAATTTAAAATATATTAAGCAATGTTTAAAAACTATATTTATTAAACGAAGTTAATGTAAATAGAATGGTAAACTGGAAAAATTCTCTTTTATTTATCATTCAAAAACAACTAAAAGTATATAAAAAGTAATAAAGAAAACATTAACTAATCTAAAAATAATTGAAAAAGAAATTTTATAAAATAAACTTAAAGAAAGTCCAAAAAAAGATAAATTGAAAAAAATATAGTACTAAAATATTATAAATTTCATAATTGATTCTTATCATTTCTTGAGTCTCTCAAAATTTGGCAAATTGAATTTAAAAATACAAATTCAAAAAATTTTAAAACAATTGAAAATATTTACAAAATTTTACATATTTCTTTTATAAAAATAACAAAGAAAAAATTTCAGAAATATATAAATAATAATAATAATGATTATAAAAGAAATTATGAAAAATAAAACCATTTGATTGGGAAACAACTTGGAAATCGATAAAACTGAATTTATTAGTTTTATAAAATTTAAAAATCACTGTAGATACAACTGCATTTTTACCCTGGTAAGATTTAATCAAAAAAATCAATTTTTAATAATAATTTTTGCAGATAAACATGTATATAAAAATGATGGAATTGTTATTTTTGGTATAATAATAAAATAATGTGGTACAATTATTTTAGAAATTTAAAAAAATAAATAAAATAATAATCATAATTTTAAATTTATTAGGTGTGTGAATAAATAAATAGGACTTTTTACAGAAATAATTTCGTTTTCCTATTGCCGCTGCACAAAGTTAAACTCGATTTGAAAAAAACTTCCACAATAATAATTTATCCGCACCCTAATTGAATCAAAACAATCACGATAAAACTTTATTGAATAATGCAAAAAACAATTTATTTATTATGATAAAAAAATCACCATTTTAATTCAATTACTTCAATTGATAATGAAAGGAATATATTTTATAAAAATCAAAATAATACAAAAATGTTTTTAAACTTAAAACTGGAAATATACTGTAGAGGACTTAAAAATTGATAATATATCTAATAATACTCAAATAATAAATGAAATAATAATTAAACATACTCACTCAATTTCTTTAGCTGATACTTTTTAAAAAAATTTTTCATTCAAAGATTTTATACAATATACTTTTATAGCACATTATGCTACAGGATATGATAGCCACCCAATATTTGGTTGGTTAATTTAAAATTAACTGTCAGTTGAAAAAAAATCACTGGAAATAAAATCACATTTGCAAATTAAACATTTTAATATAAGATTTGTTGATTCTATAAAGTTTACTTTGTCCATTAAATGCTTTTCCAATTACATTTGTTTTTAAAGGTAAAAAATGATATTTTCCCATATTATTTCAATAAAAATCGAAATTATATTGACAAGTATCAAAATTTAGAACTTTATAGTTATAATTATATGAGCGTAAAAAATTATTTAAACGATGGCATGATGAGAAAATAAAAAATAATACAAACAATGTTCTTTGAAGTAAAACTTCCAAAAATTTTTTTAAAAAATTCAAATGTTTTATTATTATTTAACAGATGTTAAGATAGTAGTAAAAGGTTCTTCATTTATAGAATTTTTTAAAAAAATTTAATCATACCAGAAACAGTAAACAAGTCAGAAATTGTTGAAGATGAAGATTAAGGTGAAGATGATGACAATCATTATAGAAAATTTGAACGAAATTCTCGTGAGACAAGGCTTTTAAAAATGTTTCCTTTTTAATGTACGACAATTGTACAGAAATATTTGTCTATGATAAATAATCAAGAAATTGGAATTCCAAGATTGAGTCATTTTGAAGATGTATATTCTTATAAATGTATTCATTGACTACAATATTTAAGTAAAGATAAGAAAACGTATTCAGTATGCAAAAAGAAGAGAAAAAACTATAAGAACCTGTAATAAAACATAAAACCGATAGTTATTATTGTGATCAAACTTCCAATTTAATGGTTTTTATTTTCATATTTGTTTTAAATGTTATAATTAAGTAAATGTTAAAAAGAAGTAAAAACAGTGGAATTTTTAAAATTATAGAAGTATTTACACTTATTAAATTTATACTTTTAGTGTTTTTTTATTTATGAATATTTTGTCGAATATATTTTTAGGCCTGTTTTTTTATAAAAAAATGTGGGGTACAAATGGGATATACCTTGTGTTATATATATGGATACCTAATTTTATGAATTAGCTTAGACTGCTGAAAAAACAATTGGATTTCAGTATCATAATCAAATTGCAAAAGCTTTTTTATTATATATTTTTTTCATAATAATAATAATAATAATAATAATAATAATAATAAATAATAATAATAATGATAATGATAATAATAAATTTTAATAACAATACGAATGATTTTGTTAATAATTAGTATATATGAATAATATAAATAATAGTGTGAGTGTATATACTTATGGTATTCACATAAAAGCAAGAGTAAGTTTACATAATTTTTACAATGAAAGGTGACTGCAAACAAATATTTAACATAAAGCTTTGCCAAAATTGTAAATTTCAAGAATCATACACTTAAATAAATAAATTTACTTTTATTCACTAACAGGAACTATTTGGCATTATTTTTAATTATAAATTAATAATAATAACTAATAAAATTATTAAGTAAAATTAAAATTAATTAAATTAAAATTGTAATTATTTTATTTCATTTTATTATTAATTAAATTAATTATTTATTTAGAAAATATTTTTCGATGTACTACTTGAAAAAAAAAACATTCTAAACCAGATTTAGAAAATTTGTCTTTTTTTCTTATTAATTTATTTTTTGAAAAATTTTTTAAAATTAATTTCCCCAAAAATTTATAATAATTTTTATTTAATTATATTTAATCACATTTAATTATAATTTTGTATTTATTATAATATTTTTCAAAAAACTCATGGTTTTGTGAAATAAATATTCACTGGAAACAATTTCAACAAAAAAGTATTTATGACCTTGACATTTTGTTTTACTGATCTACTTTCATCAATTACTTGTCTCGGCATTTTTTTGAAAAGAAAATAATGTCCTTTTAAATTTCTTTCATGAAATAAAATCAAAAACGAAAAATTGTAATTTAAATCATTTCAATAATAACAATAATAAAATCATTTTTCACTATTTGTCAATTTGTTATGATCGTTTCTAAGCCGTTACATTGAGGGTGTTCTAAACAGAATGTAGACGGTGTTTTGGAATTTGAAAACCATGCTATTCTCAGGCTCATGGGAGTAGAACGCCCAGTACTGTCCCTTGATCATAAGACAGTGCCACAACTTGTCGAGCTGGCTGTCCAGTTGGTTTTTAATAAGTTTGGCCACTTCCTGAGTAAAGGCAAAGAACAAATCATGAAGATCATCAGGGTTTATTGGACACAGAATAAAAGACATTGAAGTAGTTATCAACGGAGTATGATAGGAAAAAGAGTAACTATCAAATATTAACCTTTTTATCATCTTTACCCTTGGCTACAGCACGTCGAACAGCGTTGACCATTATGTATTGTCTATTGAAAGAAGTGCTGGCAACATTAATGCACTCAATGTCCTTGTCGTGTTCCGTGGGACGTTCACTTAATGTTGAAAACACAATTAAAACCCCCAAACAACATTGTCTATCAAAGCTTACAAGAAATCGTCATGTAAATCAAGTTTACTGACGAATTCTTCCATGGTAATTTTGCCGTCTTGATTCTCATCGAAGTGCTTCATGTACTTCTACAGGGGTTGACCAACATAACAGTCAACGTCAAACAATACAGGATCCATTAAACTTACTTCAACGTCAGCATCGGTGTATCCACGTTTCTTCATATAATCACTCAACTCTTTGTGGCTGATCTCTCCTGAAACGAATGAAACGATGCGGGGTGAGACCTTGCTAGAGACTTTGATAGAGAAACCTACCGTTATTATTAGCATCGATCTCATAAAACAGCTCCAGCATCATCCGATGGTCATCGTCTTCATATTTACCAGACATTGTCAAGTTTGGATTGTGACTGTGAAACTGGTGATCTTGTTAATTAAATATGACCAACACAGCCTACTCACTTCTAGGTACAGGCTTGTGCCAGACAAAAACCTTGGTAGATATTTCACCGTTACGACCATAGCACGTCAATGATAACAAAAAGCCTTGCATGCCTTGCATTTATTGTTGACTGAGCATTGATTGTTTGACAATGCCATAATATCGCTATTGTCATCTACCAAGACCCTTACCAACATAAATAAGTTCATAGAGAACCAATGTCAAACTCATCATTTGGTCATTGATTAAATTTGTCAACAGAAACCGAGGGAATCTTCAGATGGAATTCTGGCCAAGGAAAATCCATTATAGGTCTGTCTTACTGGCGACCGTAACGTATTGGGCAGGTCAAAGGTCATCTTTGTAGATGTACTTTTACAAGTGATAATCATTGAAACCACATCACCGTGTGATAAATTAAAAATAAAAAGTATTTTAAATAAATTAATAATAAAAAATAATACTTGGACCCATCATAATTTTAATTTGTTCAATTATTTTTAATAAAAAATAAAATAATAAATATTATCTATTATTGATCGAATTATAAATATAATTATAAAAAGAAATTTAGTTTTGTCTCTGTCCTCTATTCTCTCTTATGGCCAATGTTAGGCCTGTCAAAGACCGTGACATTGATATTGACATGAAACGGTCTTTTGTCAGCCTCTTCAATAAACATATCATCACTCTTTAACCCAGTGGTTCCCAACCCTTTTTATGTCGTGCACACTATTGAGCTCTAAAATATATAAAATATATAACAAAGAAGATCTTATAAGGAGAATTTTATTCACATCACATTTATGTCATAAATACAGTATCGAGTATAGAATAATAATGGTGAATATCAGTGAGAGCGTTGTGCCTGGTGCTTTTTTACTACTGCTGCATTTGTGGACAAATATGAAAAAGAAATACTCTTAACTGTTCTTCAAATGTTTTAAGTCTTTCGAGGTTTTTATTTTTAATGTTGTTTAGGTCAGAAAATCCCAGTTAACATAAGAACGAGGTTTAAAATTGTAGTAAGACTTTGATTACCTTTTTACTAAGAGTTAGGTACTCTTTCATAAATGAAATCGAAAAAGCTTCTAATGGCAGTTGAGCGCACTTCAATTTGAGTCCCCGATCACTGGTAAGACTCGCTAGTTCTTCCTCTTTACATAACTCTAAATTGGAAAGATTAATGACCGATAAATATGGGAAAGGATTACGAATCTAATCAAATTCTCTAGTGCTGATTGAGGAGTACATTCTTCGATTTCATTTCCAAAATTGTCAAGTGCTCACTAATAATGAGAATCATCTCGGTAACGCAGGTTTTGCAAACTGATGGAAAACATACTCAAATCTTTACCATCATTCTTTTCTTCCATATTGCATTTTTTTCTTAAAGTAACTAATTTATCCGTTGCCAAAAGAATATTTTCATTTCTGCCTTGCCTATTGCTACTCAGACTGTTGAAATGTCCAAATATCTCACTTAAGCACTCTACTTTGGACATCCACGACTCATATTTAAGAACTTTACAAAATCTATCAATCTCTTCCTTTTTCACAAAAAAAGCTCTTCTGGAAGCTCAATTACGCAAGATAACAACTTTCCTTTCGATAACCATTTTATGTCTGTGAAATGAGAATCTATAAAAGAGAATCCACATTCTTGCAGAGCAACTGGAAAATTTGGACTTCAACGGCCGAGATTTATGAAATTGACCATTTTCATCACTTTTCGAACATTATTAGTAGAGTAAGTTAAAGGTAAACCAAACTCTACTACTAATGTTTGAAATGTTCCGAGAAATGCTCTTTCAAAATTTCCCGACAAATGAATGTTAGCCAAGCCTTTTTTCGATAGATTTACTGAAGCGCCGTGAAAATAAGTCCAAAGTTTACATCATTATTTAAAGAAATATCCTTGTTTAAATAATTGCATAAAAACTAACCGGCGTTTTTTCAAATCTGATGTTTGAAGATCAACGATTTGTATTGTTTTTTTTTGAGTGGAACGATGTTCCAAAACAATGATAAAGGATGCGGAAATGTTTCATCATTATTGCATTTCCAGAGTACAGATTTATAAACGTATCAAGTTTGTTTCTAGAAGGCAGGAAATCCGTGAAAAATGACCGACTTTCTGGAAGACCTTCCACATCAATTGATGATGAATACATTGAAAAATTGAAAAATTTGGTGGACATACACAGCTGGACAAAAAATGAGGCTTACACAAAATAAAACATTTTAATAAAAATGTTTAAATTGGTTAACATTAATTACATTTTTAATATTTAAGCTATTGCCCGTAATATGTATGTAATTTGGTATTTTGTTCTGTTTGTTTTAATAATTCAAGTAATAAATAAAATGACTAAGAAACATTTAAATGTCGAAATAAAAAATCGGATATGAGGCCTTTGTTACACAAAACTGTCATATCATGAAATGCAGAATATTTTGAAGAAATGTGGTATTCAAATTCCATTATCCACAATAAAAAGAATTGGCTACCAGTTCAAGACAACAGGTTCTGTAAAAAGAAAAACAGGCTCAGGAAAACCCAAAAAAACTACAAGTCGACATAACAATAGACTGAAATCTGAGGTCATTAAAGATCGTAAGAAAACTATTAAAAAATTAGGTGAGGAATTCAAAAATGGAAATAATAAAACAGTTTCTCGAAAAACAATTGCAAGACGAGTCAAAGAATTGGGATTTGCATCTATGCGTTGTATAAGGAAACCATTTTATTCAAAAAAGAATATTAAGGACAGATTAAATTTTTATAATCTTTACGGTATGTATGATTCTCAGTGGTTCCAATTTGTGTTCTCGAGTGATGAATGTCGATTTGAACTTCATAGTGATGCCATTGAATGCTGTCTTCGAAGATCAACTGAAAAATATGTAATGGAATGTATTTCCACCTCAAAA
This sequence comes from Bipalium vagum, assembly GCA_037834085.1. Classification (NCBI taxonomy): domain Eukaryota; kingdom Metazoa; phylum Platyhelminthes; order Tricladida; family Geoplanidae; genus Bipalium; species Bipalium vagum. The sequence goes on along the minus strand of JBBMKC010240304.1, from coordinate 7,028 downwards.
AAACCATGGCGCTGGGGGAATTATCGTTTGGGAAATATTCTCAGCATCTGGAGTTGGTGAGCTTATACGATGTACTGGGTCAATTAATGACAAAGAGTACCAAAGGATATTAGATATTGAATTGCTTTCAAACATCGAGAAAGAATGCACGGAAAATGAAAGACAATATGTTATTTTCCAACAGGAAAATGTAACGGCGCACACAGCAAAAACAACAAAAGCATGGTTGAAGAAAAAAGGTTTACCGGTTATGTTTCGGCCTGGACAATTGCCAGATCTTAATCTCATTGAGAAATTATGGGCATACATAAAGGCAAAACTAGCCGGGAAAAATTTCAATACTCCTGACCAACTGTGGAAAGCAGTCGAGAAAGAATGGAAAATCATTAATACAGAACATTGTCAGAGACTTTCATATAGCCTACCCAAACGGCTTCAGTTGCTTAAATTGGCCAAATGGAAATATATCCCTTAATAATATTTTTTATTTCGTTAATGATATATTGTTTGAAAATTTTTGTAAAATTGCTGTAAAATTGTTTGCGGAGAAGCATTTAAATATTTCGCATAAACAGGGGTGCGTTCTTGTCGCTCAATAAATTCTTTCTATAGCGATTATTATTGTCGCTAATAAAATATGGATATACCGGTACTCTGCAGGAACAAGTCGACAAGAAAGTCAATGACATAATAGAAACGAATCGAAACCAAAGAGTTCGTCAAAGGTGTCCCATGTTGATCGTTTTTGTGACTCTTGTGGTTTGGCCACTACTGCCTGTCAAACAATAAATATGAAATATTATTTGTAAATCATGAGCTGTTACTCGTCTCACACTGCCTTCATTATTCATGATTTACAGGAAAAATATAAACGAAGCACCATATTCATCTGATTTGGAACTGTTTGACTTTTTCTTTGGCTGGGGTTACTATTTGTTTGTTTTTATGGTTTTGAATCATTAGATACCAGTCACGAAAGCCTCTTTCCTAAATAGCACATAAAAGGTGCTTCAGCGATTGATAAAAATACGATATCATAAATGTGACTCAATGACTGGGACTTCTTTGAAGGAAAGGACAATATGATGTAATATGTTCTAAAACTTTCAGGCTCTATCATTTTAGAAAGGGATTCATCAAAAAATGTTTGTTTAGCAGCCTCATAAGATGATTGATATTCTGTAACCAAATTTAATTCTGCCTGGTTACTTTGTTGAAGGAGTCATGATATCTGATGACTCGGCTTTACTGTGTCTTCATTGATCTTAACGTTTTCTAATACGATAACGTTGTGGTCATTGGGATGAGACCATTCCCTGTAAACCCTACTAACTACTCTATAATTTGACTCCTGACGGATTTAACTTCTGACTTATATGAATACTATACATGTTTCGAGATACATCTCAGAGTATATTTGTCTTATTAATTGATTTACTTCGTTTAGTGCTGATCAATCAGCCTTATACACTATTATACCAGGATAAATTTAAATCAGGAAAAATTTAAGGATAACATTTTAATTTATCTTAAAAAGGAAAGTTCAGAAAAAGAAAACCTGTACCAAAGGATAAATTCAAGTTCCCAAAAAGAGGCCTGTGACATCGTCCTCCACAAACAACGGAAGGAGCTTTGCGAACACACAGACAAACGGACTAATGAGAATCATCGTTGAAAGGCGTTACTCTGACAACACCGAATTATCATGGCTTTGACCTTCACTGATTTTCATATTTAACAGAGAATACTTTCTGACTCATAACAAAGGAAAATAAATAAATAATAATGACAATACCCGGGAAAAGTAGAGCAACATCTTCAGTTGCGAAATGAGCACAGAAAAATATTAATGAAAATAATATAAATACACCCAAATCTTTCAAAAATTATTTTCTATATATTTAATAAAATTAAAAAAATTTGTATTATATATTTTTTTAATTTTTAAATAATTATTATAGGAAAATTAATTAATTAAGTAATTATATAATTAAATGTGGAAAAATAAAATTTTAAAAATAATTTTAATTTTATAATTTTAGTTTTTTTGTATTATTTATTTAAGAATTTTGATTAAATTTTATCTTATTTTTTTAATAATAAAAAATAATTATTATTTATATAAATTAAAAAAAATAATTCGATAAAAAATATTTTAAATAATAAAAGTTAAATTTATTTAAATTATAAAATATAAATAAATTTTATTTTTTTTTTATATTTAGTAGTTAAAATTTTAAATTAAATAAACAGAAAATAAAAATAATAATTATTATATTAGAAGAGAATTTTTTTAATTTTCAAATATTGAAAAATAAATAATAATTAATCCCATTTGTCTCTTTGTGAGTACCACGTTTAATTAACAAATTCTTTTCGTAAGATACAATATTGATTTTAATCAAAAACTTTAGGGGCATTTTCACGTGAGATCAGATTTTGATTAAGAGAAAATCTATTAAAATTATTTTTTATTATTACATTAATATTTTAATTTTTTTATTATTTCATCGAAAATTGACTTTACGAATTGGTTTGAAAAAATAAATTAAATTTCGATATTTTTCAGTCTTTCGGTTAATTTGTTTTAATTTTTTGAAAGATTTTGCTAAAAGTTCTCCTTGTTTTAAATTTTTTTTATGAATATTTTTTATTTTTTAAAATTTTTTATTATTTAATTATTTTTTTTAATTTTTCCTATTTCTACGAGAATTAAAATTTCGAATTGTTTCTCAAAATCAATTAAATTGAAATGTTTTCAATATTTAAATTAATTTGTTTTAATTTTCAGAATTATTTTTGAAAACTTTTTGCAATTAATTTTCACATTTTAAAGTTCAGTAAAATTTTAAAATAATTTTTTATTTTTTTATTTTATTTTATTTATTCACAATTAATTTATCAAAATATTTTTTAATTTTATTTATTTTCCTTGATTAAGCTGTTTTAATTTTTCTAATAATTTTTAAAATTTTTTTTTATTTTCTTATTCGAATTAGAATAATTATTAGATTATTATTTAAATTAAAAAATTCACATAAATTATTTTCATTTTTTGAAAATAAAAATTTATTTTTAAAGAAATAATTAATTTATCAATTTTGTTTTAATTTTTAAATTTCCTTATTATTTAAATAATTTAAAAAAAATTACAAATCTTTTTTAAATTATACATTTATTTTTTAAAAATTAAATAAACACTTTTTGTTTTTAATAAAATTATTTTAATTATTATAAAAATTTTTAATTTTTTGTCATATACATATTACACGAAAAATTTTTTTAATTAAATATTTTCTTATAATTTAATTTATTTTAGTAATTGTTTAATTAATAAATAAAAATAATTTCAATTTTTTAATTAAAATTTTTTTAATTGTATAAAATTTAGTTTTCTTTTAATTTCCATGATTATAAATAAAAAAGATTTAATAAAAATATTTTTTCTAATTAAATATTTTTTAAATATTTATTAAAACAAATAAATCCTGAAATATTTTCTTAAACTTTTCGACAAAAGTAATTGTTTTAATTAATGTAATAAATATTTAACACTCTAATCGTATTTTGTTCAGATTATTTCGTGTTCAATATTGTTTCGATTTTTATTTTCCATACTTTGTAAACAAAATAATTTAATTGTTTTAATCAGTCAAGTTGTCAATTAAAAAATCCAAATCATTTTGTAATATTAAAAATAATTTATTTAATTAACAAACACCATTCAATCGTAACGCTATTTAAATTGCATCCGGTGGGAAAAAGTATAATGAATTAAATCCATTAAAACATTTCGTTTCCAACGACAGTGCTTTTCTTCAATGGAAAATAATAATAAAATAATAAAATAAAATTGATTATAACATCACAAGTCCAGTGTAATATATCAATGATAAGTCTACTTCACTCTCAGCATAATAGACAACAACAAACATAATATTTCTTCTTTTTATTCATTGATTTAAACAAACATTACCTCGGCTAATGTGACCTTTGAAGAAGTCAATTAAAATAATCAAATCTTTCTTTCATCAATGATGGTTAGGTCAGGTCTTGTGCGCAGTCGCGTTTTTTGCAATTAACAATAGTTATAATTATATTCTATTTAATAATACTTGACAATTATAATTATTAATAATAATAATAATTTGGTAAGACGTTATCAATTCTAAATTTTCATTCGTTAAATAATCAAGGCGGAATCATTTAATATTTAATTATTTTTTAATTAAATAAATCAAACAATTGGTTCTTCATTATGAGATGTTTTTCCAGTCAAGGAAATCTTTGCGAACGTTTAATTTCAGTGAGAAACGTACTTTCCATCAAGGTGACCAAATTAGCACTTCTCAAATACACCCCATTTTCGATCTGAAACATTTGAGGTGATCGTTTCAATCGTTGTTCTATGTAAAATAAGACAATTGCTCATTTTGAAGATTGATGATTAGTATTACAGGAAGAACAGAAGATATTAAAGATTATTTATTATAAAGGAGACTATTTATAAAAATTGTTCTAGATTTTCCAATATTTCTTTCGAAGAAGAATTTGAAGTAAATATATCGATAATATATTTAGGATCATGTTTAAGTACTCCCAGAGGGTTATCTCTGAGCAACTATAAAGGCTCAGCTGACAGTTCGGGAAACTTGAGCAAGCGACTCCATAAGATCGTTTTATTTTTTTTAATCTTAATCAATTTTTTATAACATTATTTATTATTATTTATTATTCAAGTTTGATTATTGATTTCTTAAACCTTAAGTATTTTTTTTATTTTAATTTTTAGACTTTTATTGAACATTCTGTGTTTGATTGATTACCCAAGACATTTTCAGACATTTCAGTTATTATTGTGATCCACTTTTGTTGACAATTATTGTAATTGTTATCAGTGTGATTTATTATGATATAAATACAATTTATTGATTTTTTAAAATTTTTGTACCACCTAAAATTGGAGTCAGGTTTAAATTTGATACTCTAAATATTGAACAATATTATATATATTTCAGGACTTAAGCTGTACAAAAACAAAGATATATAAGGCAACAATTAATCATATTTCATTACTCAAAGTAGTCACCATTGACTTGAATACACTTAGTACATCTTTTATACAAAGCGCAGAACTTTATTAAAGTCCTCTTTTGCAATACATTTCAGTTCGCTTGTAACATTCGTCTGAATATCCTCAATATATTGACTCTTTCTTTCTTTAAGTATGGGTTTTAGCTTTGGGAATAGCATGAAATTTACTGGAACTAAATTCGGTGAATATGTTGGATGATTGATCACCATAACTCTTTTTCAGTCAGAAAACTGCTTACGATTATCGAGTTATTAAAAGATGGGTCATCATGCAGTAAACATCGATTTTTTGAATCATCGATTTCTATAAGGATATTCCATCTTCCAATTAAGCTAAGGTAAGCAAAACAATCCGGAAATTATCAATCATGTCGTGTTTTCATTTTACACAGTCCTTGTTTGCATGATTCATAATATTGTACAAATTTTTTCATGTTTTGATGTAAAGGTTAGTAGTTTAATATCACCGATAATACCCATACGTTAACTTAGGCTTGGTGAACATTACTTTAATTGGCTAAAATTATATATAATCAATGTTTATTATTACACAAAAAATTTTAATTTTATTTATTGAGATATTTCATAAAAATCTATTTAAAATGATTTAAAATACTAAATTCCCATGGTATAACAGCCCCCCTTCAAACGGTAAAGTTGAAAATGTATCCTATTTGAGAATATTAGTAATAGCAATAATAATTATATTATTAATAATAATAGTAATATTAATAATATAATAATAATATTGGTATGATCCTAATAATAATAATAAAAATAAAGTAATAATAATAAAAAAAATAATAACGATGAAATCGATAGTAAGATTATTTTCGCTCATTAAAATAACAAATTAAATTGTTTACATATTTATTTTGGATTTATTAAAACAAGAAATATTTAATGAGAAAACTTTCATCCGAAAATGTTGAGCGTTTAAAGATTTAAGTAATTTCCCAAGGGATGAAGACAGCTTGATGTTGTAACATAATATTATTTAGTACAATCAATTTCAGTTGAAAAATGAAATGGAAACGTTTCAAGTCGTTCTTTGCAGTAATTAACCACTTCCTTATTAATTAGTGAGAACGAAGCCGTCATTTATGTCTCAAATGTTGAACTGCTTCCATAAATCATTTCGTTCGACGTTTGAACTCTTTCGCAGAAAGAATCAGCGACATGAGCGTGCTCCGCGCGTCGAGAGTGGCAACGGAGCCCGGTTATCTTGAACAGTGGCTCAAGCGGAATATGTTCGTACAAAGGCGGATGTGGCTGTCAAATTTTCATTTCTCCGTTTCTCCTTTCGCCATGTTTATCAATAATTATGAATATTGGAATATAATTTATTAAGGAAAGTCTGCCTGGGGCTGTACATAAATATTTCGATCCTCGAGCTCTGCAATAATCATCACTAGGGCTACATCATTAAACAAATTTCATTTCAATAATTGTTTTAATGTATCACTTGATTTAACATTTTAGACTTTTCGTTTGGCGCTTTTTCAAACGGTAAAAACAGAAGCATGTGTGATTTGATTTGATGAAGCATTTTTGAATAAGTTACGGTCTCGCTTTATTTGTTTAAATAATCTGGATGTATTTGTGACACGTGCTTTTTCACCAAATTGGGAAAATTCATCGATAACACCTTAGAGCACTATGAAGTGCAATTAAGTTTTAACCACTTTTTGAATGAATATTAAGGTCAACAGTCTATTCGATATTTATTTATTCATCGAAACAGTGTCGGTCGCATTGTTTCGATTTGTGCCAACGGTTTTGCAATTGGGTAATACCATCTTGATAGAATGCAACATGTTTACTGATGAAGAAAGAAGACATTTCCGCTTTTATGTCTATACTCATGGAAAAAAGTAAAAAGCACCCTAAAATTCTAAATAATTGTTAATAAATTAAAAAATTTCTAAACTATT
>JBBMKC010240293.1:0-10940 GCA_037834085.1 Bipalium vagum | reverse complement strand
CATTTATTTATTTATATTTTTTTCTTGTCATTCTGAAAATTAACAAATAAATTAAAAATTTTATTTTTCTTGAAGTTCTTTGTTTTGTTTAAGCGGGCTATTGAAAACTTTCAAAATCGTGTTTTTAAAAAAATATTTTTAACGATTTTTTCAAATGAGAATGTTAATAGCCCTCATCAGGACTACAGTTATTAATTTTAACAAAAGTATTAAATGATAAATTTTATCTTTAAAATTAAAGAAATTTTATTTAAAACACATTTTAAACACATAATTTGTAACAAAAAATACTTGTAGCTCTGAAGAGGAATGTTACCTTGCTAATAAATTATTTAGATAAAAATTAATAACTTAATATCATAACAGAAAAATTGAAATACTTTTTATTTTACCTCTAAAATAATTATAATCAATCCATTAAAACAAAACAAATTAAATAATCATTTATTTATTTATGTTTTCCAAGGGGTGATAAAAGAGCAAAATCTAGTTTGTTTCTAATATACATTTCATAAACAGGTTCTCTTCTAAATCGGAAGTAGTAGACTTTTTCTAAAAAATAATACTAGATCATATAAGCATTAAGTGACTTAAAAATATTCATGACAGTAGGTTTGAATTGTAACCTTCTCTTACTTAGTTCTTCCTCCATATTCATTATTAAAACGGATTCCAGTTCAAAAATATTTATTTAATAAAAAGTATTATAGAATTCCTAACTCTCGTATTTATCTTGCTTTTTTACTTTTATATTTTCTTCGCTTTCTTATTCAGACTTTTTTCATTATCAGATTATCTTTGATTCATCGATATATATGTGTAAATTGTCAATAACACATTCAACAATCACCCTGACACTCAAAAAGAAATTTTTTTAGCTTATTATTACTGATTTTCATAAAGTATGATTTAATATTGATTCGAAATCAACAACCGGTGACCTACCAGATCTAGCAGCGTTTCCGACTTTGAAATATGAAATCCATATCTGACATTTCCTAACACCAATATCCAGATAGATTTGATAAATTGATCTTGCAGCCTCTGATGACGAATTGCCATGATGCAGTTCATGAATCATATCATATCTTCTGTGATCGTCATCCTGTATTGTCTGTCATTTCTATATACTTGATACATATTAATCAAATTACTCGAAACATATTTAAACATCAAACTTCATAAAATCACCACAAAACAAATGGTTTCGATATATTTAAACAATTTATTAATTGATTGAATATAGAATTATTAAAGAAGCAACATTACTAAATACTGTGTTGTAAAAAATTTAATATACCGTGTTTCAATTTCATTAAAAAACTTTTCAACAAAAGTTAATTGTTAAACAAACATTCTTTTAATTAATAATAACGATTTAATTTTAAATTAATTTTATTTCACGAGATTGGTGCCAGCAAAAATGAAAAAAATATAATAATTCCCTTGAAGAATTCTGAAAGCACTCCAACGTCATTTAAACAGTGTTGTTTCCCATGAAATTATGTTTCATGTCTGATTAAATAAAAATTCATAAATCATTAATAAAAATTCATAAATCATTAATTAAAATTATCTATTATTCGTCATTATTAATTTATTGATTTTTATTTTTTTTCAAATTTTCTTTAAATTTATTTGACAAAAATATCGGGGAAAAAAATTATTTTTCAACATTTCCAATTAAAATAAAAATTTTGATAATTTTTTTTTCACGTTTCATTTACAATTTTATAATTATCTTTTGGAAAATAAATAAAATTATAGAAATCATTGAAAATAAATTATGGTTATTTAATAATCGGTGATATTGTAAATTCCACAATTTGATGAAGATAAAATCATCAAAGTAAGCGTAATTTGATAGGAATATTTTGTTAAATAAATTTGACATTTCATTAAATTTAGTGTAAAATTTGTGTTTTTAATTAAATACGGGGTTTCTTTCTCCGGCTTTTTTTGATAGATTTTCATACATAAAATTGTGGCCTACTCCCATATTCATATGAACAACGAAATCATTTCAGTCTGAATCTTATTAAATTATTATTAAATTAATCAGTAATTAAATGTAAATCGGAAACATATTTTATTTATTTTTATATTTCCTGTAGTCAATATATTTTTGTTTTATTTATAAATATTTTATTTTTATAATTATTTTATATGTATTATATAGAATTATATTTATATTATTAATTGTTATTGTTTATAAAAAGATTAAAAAAAATAATTATTTATGAAGATAATAATATTTTAAAATCTTATTTATGTGATATTCACAAAATATTGTAAACATAATTATTATTTTATTATAATCTCATATTAATTCAGAGGTCATCTTAAAAATCAATATAACAATGTTTAGCTATTATTGCGTGGAGTCCATGATAAAATTTATTGTTTTAAAATGCATAAATTTTATTACAGAAAACAATAATTACAAGATAATGAGAATATTTAAACAATTTATTATTATTATTATTTTACGATACGTAATTTAATATGATTTATAATTATAAACGTTTATTATCAAATTAATTAATTTAAAATTATTAATATTATTTTTGTCAATTAATATTTAGACTACTAAAATTTATTCTATCTTATAACATAATATTTAGTTTCAGTATTTATTAATGGATTAAAAATAATTTTAATATATATTATTTAAATTATTTATATTTTTAATATATTTTTTTAATACCAGAAATAGTCTTAAAATAAAATAAATAATCCTTACAATATTAATTCAGTGAGCATTTGTCAAATAATAAAACAAACTTAACATTATTCCTAACCATATGATGGTGAAGCATGATTTATGTGATGTGTAATTAATTATTTATTTTTATATTTTACAAAAGGTTATATTACTACTTATGCTTAAGTAAATTTAATTAATCTATAATGTTTCAAAGTTTTCAAAAATAAATATTTCATTACATATTTTCATAATGACATTCATCTATTCAGTGGAGCCAGAACATTTGGAAAAAATATAATTTCTTGTTTGTATTAATGGAGGTTGTTATATAAATAATTTTCTTTGGAGCATAGAATTGGATAAATAAAAATATTCTGCTTTCCATTTTCAATGAGAATTAATTTGTTAATAAAATAATGTATTAAAATTCCATTATCATACCTCTGGGAATTTGCAACGAGAATTACGGTGGTAGGGTTTCTTACCAACTGGATTGAAAAAAGATCGAGCTACTTTAATAATATTTATCAAATGGAATCAGATCAGGATCAGAATCTCAGTGATAACCAGCTCGTTTGAATGTCGTTGTGAAATTTGTGTTACGAAAATCAGCGAGAATTGTTTAATAATATTTTATTATTTTTTTGTAAAAATTGATCCGATTTATCTTTTTGGTGAAAATTGATATCAATTATTTTTTTAATGATTAAAATCGATCAAATAAATGTTTAGATCAGAATTTTATTGACATTTTATGAACATCTACGGTTCAGATCTAAAATATAGATAATGGTTCTTTGTCTATTTCATGAAATTTTGATAAAAATAATTTTAAAAGGTCAATAGTATGTTCTATTAATCATTATTTGACTCAATTCTTCAATTTCAATAAAAATGTAAATATAAAAATTTCTAGAAGGGTCAAAAGTCTATCCTTAAATGTCAATGAACCAATGAAAATCAATTAATAATTAATCTGTGAATAATCAACATTTATGGACACAAGAAATTGTAGGAGAACGAATGTACCACAGATTGTGAATAAGTAGTAATATGTAATATAAAGAGTTTAATGAGACCACGGGAAATTTTTATTTTAAAATCATAATTTAATTATAATAATATAAAATTTTGATAATAAAAAATTTAAATGAACCAAAATAGTGTAATAAATATTTAAGCATTAAGTGTAATTTCTACATATATTTATAACATAATAATATGCTCAAAATAAATATTAAATATAAAATTAAAAATTATTTAAATATTTCGATTTGTAATAACAAAAATATAAATAATACAATAATATGGAGTTCAAACCTTTTGATAATAATAAATGTGTTATAGGTGAATTGCAATTAGAAAAATAGTTTTTATTAGGTCTTAATATTGTAAAAAAGATGATAATTTTAAACAAAAAAATACATTTACATTCTTTATTTAATGTTTCATAAAATTAATGCTCATTAAAATAATATTTTATTATTTTGTTATTAAATCAAACATGAAACAATGCAACATATTTGTCACATTTATATATAGAAGTCAGAAATTATTATAACTAGTAATAATAATAATAATAACAATAGTTATTTTAATGAATATATTATAAAAAATAGAATTTTTCGAAATTTATTTAATATAGTAATAATGAACAAAATTTTAATAAAGGATATCAATTAAGTACTTTAATTTAAAATTGATGTTTAACTTCCCCTTCGTGTTCATACTTTTCAACCAATATTAAATAAAATGCTTTAAAAATTAATTACAAGTAATTTTAATATATTAATACTGACATATTTGTTACTAGCTACTCATTAATATTTAAAATAAACGTTATTTTTTATTAACTTTAACATATAGTTCTTCCATCTTTTATTGATATTGAATTTAACAAATGATACTTCAAAAAAGTGATAATTATAAATAAAGATGTGTAGTATTTGCTATTAAAAATAAATAATAATAATAATAATAATAATATTTTCAAAAATTAAAACTATTTTCTTAAAATTAAAACAAACTATAAATAAAACTTTGAAAAATAAATTTAAAAAATCGATGAAATGATTTATAATGAAAATTTTGAATATTTATATTGATATTAAAGTTCCAAATTAAATATTTTCATCAAAATGTTAAATTACGATAAATTTTTATTAGTATTTTATTTGATGTTTTCTTTTTTTATAGATTTTTTTATTTTGTTAAATTTTTTAAGAAATTTATTAAGATTTTTAGAATAATAATATATAATGAGTTGATTAAAAGTTTTCATTATTTCTATCTTTGGAACTGATATGGGTTTCAGATTCATTAATACGTTATCGGTAATGACTCTTCACTGATGATTTATTTTATGATATTTACATTTCTTGTTTTACTATATTAATACTGATATTGTCCTTTATTGATTGATTCTAAACATTTTACTAGTATAGATAAAAAAACGAAATTTAAATGTTTTTATAATTAAACGTTTTGAACTATTGCTTTTTATTAACATTAAACCAATTTAATATAGCACAGCAATTATAATTTTATAATAATTAAGTAACATATATTTTATAAATATAATATATTTTTGATTAAACTAGAGTGTCGTTATCCGTTTCGATTTCGTTTCTTATTCTGAAAAATTGTACATGTCCTTCTTATATGACCTACTTTTCTACAACTAAAGCATCTTGGGGTTTCCGTTTTGGGCATTATCTCCTGATGTGTCCCAATTTTTTACATGACCAAAATTCTATTCTTCTTGTCGGACATTCCCTAGCCCTTTTGACAGGTAGCATTACAGACATGACAGTGAGCTGTTCGCTGTTCATAATTTATAAATTGAGGGCGACTTACGTTCTGGATATTTGTACTTCTCACTGCATCTTTATACGTATTCACTGTTTCAATAGGTTGGAATTTTCGATTTCATCTATCACTACGATGAATTCCTCAATTTCCTTTACTGTGGTTAGTTTCCTTAATTTGATTTCATTACTGATCCGTTTGTTGTTGATTGCTTTGATCGCCATCTGTGTTTTGAGCTATTCTAGCAGATTGTAGGACAATACTTTCTTAACCAGTTTGTCAATGTTCTTGAAAAAAATCTGAATTGGTTCACTTTTTCTTCGGTAAGCCAGTTGTTTTTCCAAATCCGTAATTATGTCTGTTGACCGAATAAATGCTAATCTGACACAATATTTATTTCACATTTCTATGCATATCCGTCGGCGATATCTTTTCTTTTGGATGGAATGTTCCGTGCTTCGAAATATCTATGGGATTGTGAAATGAAATTTTCCAAATCACCTCCTCTGCTTAGAATCTTCGGCAACAATCGTTCAGCTATTGGGTCCTGTTTGGTCGCCAAATAAGCACATAGTTTGATTGCAACATTTATTAATGACGATTTAAGACACTGTCGTTTCACCATAATAATTCCATTCAAACAAATATTTCAAAAAAAATTTATTCGTAATTAATATATATTAATTAAAAATTCATATCGGCTTAAGATTTTCCTTATAATAATATTTACTGTATATGCTGTATATTGTCATTATTATTTTTTTCCTGGAACATATTAATTTGTAATTTATTATTTTAATCTCAATATCATCAGCTATTTAGAGATTTTGTTTTAATTATTAAACTTTATTCATATCTCATTTATTTTTTTATTGAAAATTCTATTTCTTAATTTTTTTAACAAATCAAATTTTAATTATTGAATTAAAACAAATAAAATTTTTATATATAAATAATTTAATATTTTCTATCAAATTTTACATGAATTTTAGTCGATTTCTTTTCCAAAAAAGCCTGTGATTCATTATTATAAATATTATAATAAACTATAAAAAAAATTACAATAAAATGTTTGCCTTTAAATTTGTCAAAGTTATCCATGAAATTGGCTCTACAACTCTCAGCAGCCATAGATTGTATTTCCTTAGCAAAAAATTGCCATCTTTCATAAAGGAAAACGTCATTCAGGGCAACGATTTCTATTTGACTTTATTGCCCATGCAATTGATTTTTAAATAATTAAATCTGACACTATTGATTTATTCTACAATTGTTTTCAAAATACACTTTGTTTAAATGAGTGTTAACAAAAAATCAAGTTTTTACTTGTCTTGTATGTATTTAGTTATAAACCATTTAAATATTAAATATTTTATTATTGTTATTATTATTATTATTACATTAAAAATAAAATATTCCAAGTATCAAGAGTAATTAATTTATTCTGATATTTTTTGTTAAATGAAAAATTAAAAAGCTTATAATAACAAAGTTCTATTATTTTATAATTAATAATAATAATAATAATTATTATTATTATTAAATATTATTTCATGGAAATAATTTCGAGAAAATTAAAAGAGATGAAATGCATAAATTAAAACAATAAATATGGCTTATAATAAAAAGAATTAGGCGACAAAGCTTTATTTCAAACAAAATAAATATCACAGAAAATAAATAAATAAAATATAAAATATTAATAAATGTTTAAAATTAACTATTTTTAAAATGATAAATTTATGAAAATTTTAATTTTTGAAAATATTTTCTAAAGATTTAAAAAATCGATACCGTTTTGCAATTCGATAAATATTTTTTATTAAATAATATAAAGTTGTTCAAATAGTAAAATTGATGTACTACCTATCCACTGCAAACTGTGAGCCTATTTTTAAATGACTTCCCATTTAATTTATGGTCTAGCTAAAACAAAATACTTTATTCTTCTCTGTTTGATGGATAATAGTCGAAGAATGAAAAGTATTATTTGAGGAATATTTTTTCTATTCTCCTCAAGAATATAGCTTTGAGATTAAGGGAACAAACTAAAATCAATAATGCAATCATTATAATCGAATAAAATTAAATATCAGAATTATTTTTTTTATTAATTTTCATTGATATACCTATTGACAATATAGGTGAAAATGAATTGATTAAAAATCTTTTCCCCATAAAAATTATTTATTTTTATTTTATTTTGTTGATTTAGATCACAAAATATATCTTACTAGAGAATAGGTTCCGTTTATATTAATATTTAAAGTCATAAAATTAAATCATGTGATAAAATAGCAATTTATTTTTTGACCTTATTTATTAATGTTTTAATAATAATAATAAATAAGAACTAATAAATGAGAAAAGAAAATAAAAATTACTGATAAAAATTATATAATTTTGTTTAAAATCATATAAATCGCGAAACATGTCTGGTGTCTTTTCATATAATCCTAACAATATAAATAAGAATGTATTATATTTATATATAAAGTAATTATTTTGTTTAAATCGTTATTTCAAAAACATATCTGATCTTATTAACAATAATTTTATATCAATTTTTTAAAATAGTATAGATTACAAAAAAATATTTGATCATAACAGATTTATTCTAATATATTTATTCTCAAGAATATGAAGAATATAATACATATATAAATTTAAGAAAAATATAATATATCCGAAAATTAACTATATTTTGTTTAAATCAATTCTATTTCAAAAACTTGTCTAATGCTAAAAGATCAATTACAATTATTATTGATTGATATATCATTATATATATCATTATATTGATATATAAAGTTAATAATTATTTTATTATTGATTTATATTTACATTATCATGTCATTATATATATATAATATAATGATTATGAACATCTATTGGTTTGCAATCAATCAGAGGAAACATTTATTTTTAATTGATTTATTAATTAATAAATATAAATATAACATAAATAATCTTAATTTTCAAACTATGGGATAAAAGAATGGCTCGATGAAGACTACACGATTGGTACAACGAATATATGCCAAAAATTTAATAAATCTTCGACATCATTATCAACTGTCACAGTTATATTTTTACATCGCTCTTTAATAATAAACAGTTACATTTAGTGTTTGGAGTTGTTGAATTTAATGTTAACAAAATTGAAATTGAACTTAACAATGTTTACATTTAATATAAACCCCTGTAATATGAAATTTAACTTTTAGAAAATACTTAAATTATATTATATATTATATATTATATAGAAAAATGATTAATATTTTGTCTTGTAACTTTTCATGTAATTTTTATACTAATATAATTGTTCCTTCGGCTTCATTCTAGATACTTTTTGACGTCACCACTTGTGTGACATATTATATACTCAACAAAACAAAGTTTTACTTTTCTTTCGATTCATAATCATTGATCAAAGGGGCAACAAAAGTTATGGAACAAGCCTATATGAAAATTCTAATATTAATAAACCACTACATTAAAAATATAAATATTATTTTAAAAATTCTCATATCTGACCGACTTTTTTATAATAATATTTATATTATATTTTTTATATTTATTATTTTTTTTCATATTTGATATATGAATATTGATTTTTTGTGTAAATAAAACAGATCACAAACCATGCCTAATCACAAGAGACTTTTTCTCGTTTTGACAATACTCAACGTTATATCATGGACAGTATCTTCTCAAATCGACTATTGTGTCAAATTTTGCGAGGTATGCGTCGAAGAGTCGATTTCGTGTCGAAAGCCGGGCTTTGAGGAAATGCCTCAGCACATGAGCAGATCAACGAAGCGATTTATTTTGGTAAATCAAGAGTTTTCCAACACATTTCTTTCTCGGAGCAATTTCTCTCACATCAGTCCTCCTCATGTATATCTGGAATATTTGTCCATACGAAAATCCAATATCAAACGGGTCACGTCCAACGCATTTTCCGATTTGACAAATTTGACGCATTTCGACTTGACGTATAATAAAAAACTGTATATAGAATCTCGCTCATTTTCCGGTCTCAATTTGAAGTTGTTGAAGCTGGATCACAATGACCATCTCCAACTTTCCGTTGATGCATTTCTCGATTTGAAGGTAGACGCACTTCACATGTCGTATTCGTCGTTGGAAACCGTTTCCTTTGACTTGTTGGAACCAATATTGCCTTATTTGAAAAAGCTTTTCCTTGATAATAATCGACTGGTCGTGTTGGATCAACGGTTTCAGAACCATTTCAACTATTTGGAGACGATCAGTTTGCAACAGAACCCCTTCTATTGTTCCTGTCCCATGAAATGGTTGACGGCCGTTTACAAGTACAGAATAGCAAATGGCAAGTTGCACAGTAAAGTGTTTACGGAAGATCCCGACTTTTCTCCGATTTGCAAAGGTCCAAAGTATATGATGGGAAAATATATGCATGATTTATCATTGACAATGTTCAACTGTGATCCGCCGAATTTGACTCAATTGAAAATCGACTTCCAATCGCCAACGGAGACCCAGTTGAGCTGTTCGGCCATCCAGAGCTTTGATCAGGACGAAATGACTGTGGATTGGTTTTCGGATATTGTCAATGGGTTTACAAAGAAATTGAGCTCCATTGACAACAACCCTCCTTCCAATATCGACAAAACCAGACGGGTTCACATCGACCGGGTTTTGATTCAGAAAAACAATTCAGTCGACTCCTATCAATGTATAGCCAAAAACCAAAACGGAAACGCAACGGCCATTGTACGGATAAGCTGGCCGCCCGTTGACAAGTCGTTGAAACGGGACAAAATTTTCTATCAATCCACCATCGAAAGCTGGGAAAAGACGGAAGAAGACAATTATCTGTTTCAGAAACGGTTCACTTTGTTGGAAATGTTCGGAGCCGTGTTCGGAACATTTGCCGTTACTCTCATCATGTTTTTTATGATTTACAAAATCGCATTTCTCAATCGTACCATCGATCGCAAAACGATGTTGCCTCCTAACGGTTACACGACGTACGAAGCTGCCGTTTATTCCGACAGTCAAACGTACGACATACCCGGCAACTCGTATCCACAATCCGTTCTGCTCCCAATGCCTCATTTGTCCAGCACTCCAGATCATTTTATAGATTTCAAAACCCAGAAAAAATTCTACCAAACCACTTGATAATAATAATTATTATTAGCAGATTTCTTCCAAAATTCTGAATGTCATTCCAAAATAATCGAATAGAAATCGTTTAATCCTCTTGAAAAGGATTATTTTCTTTTCATTCAATGATGATAATAATAGCAATAATAATAAAAATAATAATAATAAATAAATAATAATAATAAATAAATAATAATAATAAATAAATAATAATAAAATAATTATCGTAATAATAATCTTATAACGATAACAGTAATAAGAATGGTAATAA
>JBBMKC010240282.1:0-10941 GCA_037834085.1 Bipalium vagum | reverse complement strand
AAATCATAAAACTTTTAATATAATTCGTAATCTACAATTATTTCGATATTTACAGGGTAGCCCAAAACATATGGACGACATTGTATATAAAAAATTGTTTTGAATTAGGATTATCAAAAAATGAGATTTATGAAAATTTTAAAATAAAGAAAAAATAAAATTTGATGAAAAAAAAGATTTTGAATTAAAAAAAATATATTTGAATTTAAGAAAAATATAATCATATTTTTATAAATTTACAAGTTGAAAAAATATTACCTTCAATTTTTATATCTACTTGTACAAATATTTAAAAATAAAAATATTTTAAAAATCCATTTTATTTCTAAAAAATGAGTAATAATTTGAACTTTGATAAAAATACATATCATCAAGATTTAACAGCAAAAATGTGATTATTTAGAAATTTGTTTAAATCCAACAACAGCAACAAATTTTAATAAAAATGGAAATTTAACTGTTAGTTTATTACAAACAGCAAATGCTTTGGATTTATGAGAAGCAATTTTAGTTTTTGAAATTGAAATTACAAATATAAAAGCAGATGAAAATTATTACATTACAAAATAACTGTTTTCCTTATTTATTTTGCAATGCAATTTTAAAATTAGGATCAACAGAAGTAGAAACAATTGAATATTTATCAACTTCAAATTCTATTAGGTTGTTCAAAAAATCAGTGCGTTTTTTTGCAAAGTTTAAACACATTTATTTAATATAACAAAAACAATGTTAATCTATTATGTATTCCCCGTTTTGATCAATTACTTTGTTTCATCTCTTTGGTAGCTTCATTATTCCTCGCAGATAGAAGTCTGCATTTTTCTCTGCAAAGAACCTCTTAAGGTGCTCTTTGATAAGGCCCTCATTACTAAACGCTATACCATTTTCAATAAGTTTTGCAAGGAGCGAAACAGATGGAAATCAGAAGGGGCAAGGTCTGGACTATAGGGTGGATGTGGCAAAACATCTCAATAAAGGTCGAGCAATTTTTGGCGAGTGATCAAACTGATATGTGGCCTTGCATTATCGTGGTGGAAGACCACCCTCTTTCGATTGACCAGCTCAGGAAGTTTCTGTTGGATAGAATCACTAAATTGTTTTATTCCTTTTTTATAAACTTCATCTTTATTATAACATTTTATACAACCATGAAAATAAAAACCGTTAAATTCATAAATATAATACGTTTTATTTTGTTCATCATAATAGAAACCATCAAATTTATATGTTTTATTATTAGGTCTTATTGTTTTTTCTCCTCTTTTTGCACGTTGAATTTTTATATTATCAATTTTACGTAAATATTCTATACAATAAATACATTTATAAGAATATATATCTTCAAAATTACAATCTCTGTATTCCAATTTCTTCAGTATTTATCATGGACATAAATATTTTCGTACAAATTTGTGCTATTGTCATATATTGAAAAGGATCCAATATTTAAAACGTCATTTGAAATATTTATATTTAAAAATAAATCTCTAAAAATTAAACAACCTTTAGTTAAGATCATAACATCTATTAAACAATAATAAAAAATTTGAATTTGAAAATTAAAAACTTCATTCTTTTTTATTTTTTCATCATGCCATTGTTTTAATAATTTTTTTCTTTATTATTATCGCTCATATAACTATAACCATAACATTCTAAATCTGGATATTTACCAATGTAATTTTGATTATTGTTGTATTGAAATAATGTGGAAAATATCCTTTGGAACCTTTAAAACCAAATGTTTCTGGAAAAGCTTTTAATGGACATAAAGTAAAATTATTGAATCTACACATCTTTTATTAAAATGTTTTATTTGCATGCATGTGATTTTACTGCCTGAGCTAATTTTTTCAACTGGTAATTTATTTTGAATTAACCATTGGGCGGTTATCATATACTTTTCCATAATGTGCTATGAAAGTATATATTTCAAAATCTTTACAAAATAAAGAATTTAAAAAAGTATCAATTAAAGAAATTGAGTCTTCAATTATTGTTTCTTCTAAAAATTCTATATTATCTAAAATATTTTCAATTGTTAAATTTTCAGTAATAAGTTTAAAATATGATATTATGTTTGTTTTTATTTAAAAATAATATTATCTTTCTGAATCATAAGCAATTGCATAATTAATCTTGCTAAAAAAATTGTGCCGTTATTTTGAATTATGTTAACAGAATTCTGTGCAAATTTTTGAATAATTAAATTTTTTTATTTTTATTTATTTTTTATATTTATTGTTTGTTCTGATTGTAAATTTTTTCTAATCTTTTAAATAATTGATTTACTATTTCTACTTTTTTACATATAGGAAAATAACCATGTCCTGAATAAATTAAAGAATGTACAGGTGTCAGTTTAACATTATAATAATTATTATTTGTAATGGTTTCTAAAATACGATTTAAATAATTAGTAATAGTTCTTTCTGTAATATCTTTCGGAGAAATTTTAAATTGATAAACTATACTTAAATGTTTTTTATAATAATGAGAATTTAAATAAGTTATTTTATTACCTTCAAAACTTAGAAATTTTAGATTATAATCATCGTGAAATAAATCGTCAAGAAAATAAAATTCTTCAAAAGGTAGAACATTTTTTATAGCTTGCCATTCATCGAGATTGGTGATTGAAATTGCTTGTGATTTTAGAGTAGATATTTTTAAAGAAAAAATTTGATTTTTTCAGTTTTAAAGTTTTTGACTATTTTTTATCTTTTTTCATACTCAACTAAAAATATTTATTTGTCCCCAGTATAATTTATTTATTTTATATTTTTTTTATACTCAACTAAAAACATATTTATTTTTCCCCATTAACATTTATTTATTATTAATTTATTTATTTTCAACTTTTTTAATCTTTATTTCTACATTCTTTACATTTATTTCTTTCAACTTCAAAATCTGATGAAGGTAAACATTGATTACAATAATTACAATTTTTATAAGTATTGTTGTTTTCATATTTTCTTTTGTATTTTTATAATTATTAAAATTAATATTATAATGACATCTTTTACAAAATTTTCTTCCTACATAAAAGTTATTTGGATTTGTTAAAATATTAAATTTATTAAAATTTTTCTATCCATAAGATTTTCTTTTTTCATTTAAGTTTTCTCGCCAAATTTTATTGTGTTGTTGAGTAACATTTTATAGTTCACTAAAATATAAACCTCTAATATTATTTACAAAAAGATTAAAAATACTTTCATTTTTATTTACATTAAAATATTCATACATAGGATAGAATTATTCTTTTGAAAAACAGTTGTTAGTCATTTGAAATTTAAATAGTTGTCTAGATTGATAATATAAATTTAAAATTAAATTTAGCATTGATAAATTAATTGCGCTATCAATTACTTCATTAATTTCATCTAAAACATTATCAGTTATGCAATTTCTTATTAATTTTACATTATTGTTTTCTGAATATTATGGTGAATAAGCTTTATAATATTCTTCAAAATATTCTTGATTATTCATTTTTTAAAATAAAAATAACATTTTTTTAATATTTATATGATACAAAGTGTTCCCTGTTTATCAGCACACTTTTTTCGTGAACAAAAACAAGCCCTGAATTTTTAAAATATATATTTATGCTTTTTTATATTTTATATATTTTACTTTTTTTATATTTTCATATTTTTTTTTATTTTCAGTAATTTTGTATAATTATTTTTTGTTGCCAAAAGTATACTTTTCAACCTTTTTTTAGGGCTGTTTTTGTTTATGACAAAAAAAAGGGGGATAAACAGGGTACACTTTGTGTCCACATTGAGGATATCTAAAAGGATTTTCGAGCGATTTACTGCAGCAAGACGGTCTGCAAGGGAGATATATTTGGCGCGATTGCTCTCCCGGTTGGTGTTAAAGTTGACCAGGTCCGGGCGGAGCGTCGATTGTAACTCAGGTGGAATAATATCGGCGCCCACATCAAACCCGAGTGCGTGGAGATACTCGACAGTTACATGCAAGACAGCATAATGTTTTGCTGTGCGCACAAAGGCCCGGCTGTTGCAGTGGTTTAGTTTATTGGCTTGAGTCTCCGGGTGGTCATTACAGCACCGACAAATAATGGACCGACCTTTAACAAGGTTAAAGAGGCCGTAGTTAAGGCTTTGATTATTGCTACGGGCCTTAAGAAGGAAATACCAGATGGTCGGCGGAAGGTGAAACCTATGAAGTATGAAATTGGAAAGAGAGCTCAGGCTGAAACAAGGGTTCAGGAGACCCTGTGACTTATGGGATAGTCATTCAGTATAATGTTGAAGCGCCATGGATTAGTGTAGGGTAGCGGTAGAATGTTGTTGTCACCGTCAAAAACATACTGTAGAGTCTCATTAGGAGTGCAGACAATGACGTTAAGGGCCACAGATTGGCCGGTCATCATAAAGGTAACTTCAATGCTTTGCAAGCCTTCCGAATTTTAGTCCACCAAATGGCCTGCCCAAATAAAGTGAATTTACAACAGCTTGAGAGCCATAAAAGACCTACGGTAAGTTCCGTGGGTGTCGTGACATACTGATGCATTCTTACCACATGCAGCAGGTGGTTTGTGGTAAAGGTTCGAAAGATGGTGTTTGGGCTAGTAAGGTATTGAAGCCCTTGAATCACGCTG
Source organism: Bipalium vagum (assembly GCA_037834085.1). Taxonomy (NCBI): domain Eukaryota; kingdom Metazoa; phylum Platyhelminthes; order Tricladida; family Geoplanidae; genus Bipalium; species Bipalium vagum. The sequence continues at coordinate 6,302 of JBBMKC010240282.1, read as the reverse complement.
CAGATGTGGTAATTATCAATGGACCGTGTTATCCCAAACCCCCCTAGGGATGTTGGAGCATAAAGGAAGGCCTTATTCGTGCTCTGGAGGTGGCCGGTGGCCATAATCTGACGGAACATCTCCCAAAACCGCTCATCGTAACCCTTCTATTGTTCGCGGTAAAGGGTTTGGTGGGGTTGTTTAGTAAGAGTAAGATGATCCACTACCCGATTTGCTAAGTGAAAGGGGAGACGCGATTGCAGGAAGGTCTTCTGAAGATGGATCATCTGAGCCGGATGAAGATTTGATAAGATAATATATGAGAAGTCCGAAAGATGCGTCAAGGTACGTAGGTCGGCATCATAAGACACCCCAAGATAAGATAACTAATTTTTTAATGAGTTTTAAAGCTAACATAAACATATTTCTAAATTAACATAGTTCAAATCATAAAACTTTTAAAATAATTCGTAATCTACAATTATTTCGATATTTACAGGGTGGCCGAAAACATATGGACGGCAATGTATATATATATCGCATTTAATCGGACGGAAAGACAGATAGGTGGCCCCGATCTAACAGCTGAGCGCGTCAACCATGGTTTGCAATTTCTCGTGAGAAGGAGCAATAACCGCAATATAATCGGCATACACAAGGCAATCAAAGGTGTTATCGAAGACCTGAAGGCGACAAGGATAGTTACTAAAGTGGTTCCGCAGGAAATCGATAGGGACAACAAAGTAGGGACATGGATAACGGACAGCCCTGTTTAACCCCTCTATGTATGGCAATGGATGATGTAGTGAGATGGTGGCATACATAGAAGGTCGAGTTGTTGTTATAGATGTTTTTTAAAATTGTTTGAAAAGTGCGACCAAAAACAAGTTTGAGAGTCAATGGCTCGCCAATCTGAATTCGTGATTCCATCTTCCCCCGGAGCAGAAGAAGAAGTATTTTTCAGAGTCTTGGCGACTTCTTTAGCATTGAAAGGCTTCCGTAGACCAGCGGACGTTCGAGATTTCAGGACCGGGTGCAGGTGTGTGTCAATTGGTGGCGGAATATCGAAGAAGAAATGCTTGATAATATCCTTGCAAGATAGGAAAGAGGTTGGATTGCTATTCGGCAGGAGCTCGAGAAGGTAGTCTGAGGATTACCCTCGTAGAGCTGTCTGAGATGGAAGGTTGAATTTTTTATTTTCTCTCTGTGCAAAGACTGGTGATTTTGGCGCTTTTTCAGAGAAACGGACCGGAAAGAGCTGGATAGCCTCTCGCCGAGCAAATTCCAAAATATGGTCCAAGTCAATATTCGGATCTAAGGGATCGAGAAGAGAAAGAGCTTCATTCAAGATGGGATGGATCTGAGATGGAAGGTTTTGATCCGGTTTGGAGGCTCATTCACGAATGATTCCGTCAATAATTACAACAAGTGAAAAACTCATGGCATCAATGTTCGGGCAGGAGAAAAGCTCCAGACATCCATTGACACAGTCAATGGCATATCGGCATATAAAGAACCCACAGTCTGTCGTCAGGTCCTGGAGAAGAAGATTGTGGATGGATCCTTCAGTAATGGTGTTTGCCTCCAGAGTTTCGTGATAACCATGTTGATGCTGCAGTGGAAAGAAGAGGATGCAGGATCAAGCAAGAAGGAACGAGAAATAGCGTGGTCTACCATAAGTAGCTTTTGGTTCCAAAAGATGGACCAAATGAGGATGGACCACTGGGACATCGATACTGTTTACTTTGATCACTTACTATACGTGTTTTCTTCTGGGCTTTTATTTCTATTTTGTACTGCTGTATTGTCAAAATAAAGTTTTATTTTGTTTTATTTCTATTCAAACACGTTATTAAAAAAAGTGAAAAGTCAGTAAAATCACAAGCTAAGCGTTACGCAGTTTACATACTAGTATTAAACATAAACATTATGAACAACCATTAAGAATGAAGTCATAAGTATCATCAAAATCATAAAATATAAAAACCTAAAAATTCATAATAACAATTTAATAAAATCTAATTTTGAAAAATAAATAAACGAAAGAATCTAAAGTATTTAATAAAATTTTTTACAAATTAAAAGAAACCGATAAAGTGAAATTTTTTAAAATAATGAAACGGCGGACAATAAGATTTCAGGAGGAAAGAATATATAAAACATCACATGGTGTCTATTAATTAAATGTTTAAATTAAAAAAAAATATGTCAGTGTTATATTTTATTTATTTTTAATATTGAATGTTTACTATATTTTGCTTAAAAACTAACTTAACTAGTTTTATTAATTATTCATAATAATAATAATATTTTTATTAGTTTAATATTTTATGACAAAAATATATTTCTGATAAGTTGTTTATTTATTCTTGATAAAGCAGTCTGAAGAATGATAAATAATAAATTTAAAGTACAAATAATTCTCAGTCTTTTCGAGAGAAAATTTTAATATTCCAGACTATTTCAACTGGCATTTAAAGTATTTTTCGCATTACATATTCTAACATTTATTTGATTAAATTGAACGAACTATTTTTCTTTTTTACAAGTGATAATTTTTAATGTAAATTTCATAAATGATGGTATAAGTTAAATGATTTTAAGAGTAATTTATTATTTTTGAAAAATTATTTTTGCATTATTTTTTGAATAAATTATTATTTAACTAAGAACATTGAAAAATTATATATAACACATAATCTGAATTATTAAATTTCAGTTAAATTTTAAAAAAAAATAATATCATTATATTTTTTATGTTTGGTAAAAGATTTTGATCTTATGTTCAGAAACAATAGAATGTTTTTTTACAGTAAGATGACAAAGTGAAATCTGATATTTTTATTGTGAGTATTTGAGCATATTTTTGAATTTTTTATTTTTCTAAAGTGTCCTTTTTAAAATCCGATATGAATATTCATTAATTTAATTTATTAGTTAATTTTAAAATACCTTTTTAAAAAAATAATAAGAGACTTTAAATAAAGAAATATGTTTGTTTAAGTATTTTTATTTTTATTGGAATAATAAAATTTTTGAAATCACATCAGAATTTATTGAAATAGCTGCTAACATGGCGACCACAACTAGAGAATTTTTAGTCAAATATTTCAGGCCGGAAATTTTTAGAAAATCTGACAATGTTGAGAAATTCCTTATCAAGTGTAAAGGCCATCTCAATATGTTAGGTCTCCCAAAGAATGTAAGATGGCTTGTAGTGATAGGTTTGATAAAAAACGACCTCAGAGAAAAATATGAGTTAACGGATCTGAAAGCTGTTATGAAGAGCGACTAAGAAACGCTTTCGGCAGACCAAAACGTTAGAAACATTTTCAGCGTTAGAAGACAGAGAAAAACAGTGTGAAAATAGGGAAGAGCAAAAAGATTCGTATTATAAACACCCAAAAGGGCAGGCTCCGTCCGAAGTCGAGTTGATCGGAGCCTTGAATTATACTTAGGAATGCGGGTTCACAATAAGAGGGAACTGATTGGTAAAGTTAAAAGTGGTAGTGGGAACGAGAAAGAATCAGGGCGGAAAAGAGAGGTGGAAAACCTGAATAGAATTTTGAAGAAGAATGTTATTTATGGAGACGAAATTGAGATTTTAACGATGAGCAGTTTTAAATAACCGATTATAAAATATCAGGTAATGAAAGGAAGGCCACATGTGACCATTATTATTCAGGGCCATGAAATGGAATGTTTACATGACACCAGAGCTAGCATAAATGTCATGAGTTTGAAGACTTTCCAAGAAATTGGAAGTCCTGGAATTCAAAAATGTATAGAGACAATAAGAAACGCAAACAATAGTGCAATGAATGTTGTAGGAAAGATACTAGTTGATGTTTATATCTGAAGCAGAAATGAGTCAGTGTCATTTACGGTAGTAGAACAGGTGTCACCAGATGTGATTGGAGGAACAGAATTTCTGACAAAGTTTGAATTTAGGATAATGAAGATCCCAATGGAAACGGAGACGACACAGATATGTAACATTGCAGCAAAGTTTGGAAGAGTTGTTGAAGATGATGAGCGTTTACGGAGAGCAAAGAAGATATTAGTCCTCATCGAAGATAAGAAACTGCTGAACGTTATTGAAAGAAATAAGAGAACATTCATGACAGATTTGTGGGATATTGGATGCACAAAACTGATGAAGCACGGAATCAAAACAACAGGAGAATCAATTAACACTAGACCGTGGAGACAACCTATGCATTTAGAAGAAAAGATCGACGCAGCAATAAAGAATTTATATGAAAACGGAATAATAAGATGATGTAACTCTAGGTGGAATACTCCATTAATTTGCGTGTGGAAAAAAACAGGCCTTTCCTATGCTAAACATAGATGATTTATTAGATAGATTAGAATATTTTAGCACGATTGATTTAGGTAATGTCTATTATCAAGTTGAACTGTCGATGGATTCACAAGAAAAAACCGCTTTCTCAACAAAAGAAGGACAATTTTGTTCCACGAGAATACCTTTTGGTATTGCTGCGGCCCAGGGAACTTTTCAAGAATTAATGACAAAGGTGTTGGGTAATCTAAGAAACACTATGGTCTATTTTGATGATATAATAATCCATATGAAAAACATAGAAGATCATTACCAGATATTAAACGAGGTACTTAAGAGAATATCAGAAGCAGGGCTTAGAGTAAATATTGAAAATGGAAGGACATTTAATTTTCGTTTGGAAGATGGCTTGGTCAAGACGAAAGAAGGGAAGATATGGATTCCAAAAACCAAGAGCCAATTATTAGTGGAAGAAGCACATAAATCCCTAACACATGCGGCAACCGAAAAGGTTATAAAGTATATATCCGAATTATAAGACATAAGAGAGACAGTCACTCAAGTTCATTAACAATGTGAAATATGCCAGAAACATAAAGTTGTAACAACAAAGACCAAAGAAGACAATAAAATTAACAGCAGACGAGCTTTTTGAAAAAAAATATTAAACAGCTGTGGTCCGTTAGAAGAAACCTTTCGAAGGAAACGGTATATACTCGCGATTATAGATCAGTATAGCAGGTACATTTCATTAACAGCGATCATGAAACAAGATGAGGAGACAATCAGAAAAGTGATAACGGAAAAATGGATAAATACGTGCACCGAAGGAGATTCATGCAGATTGTGGAAAGGTTTTCGAATCTAAAGTTTTTAAAGTACTAGTCTGTATCATCAGACCACTAACGGAATAATAGAACGCCAATTCCGAACTATACGTCACCATAAGAATACCATCATGGCGGAGAAAAAAATGAGCGATTGGGAAAATGTTTTACCAGAAATTGAATTTGCTTTAAACGCAACATTTCAAAAAACTTTAGTATGTAGCCCGGCTGAAGTAATATTTTGGATTAAAATTCACAGAAAAGCTTGGGTTAGACACAAGAATCAGAAGGAAAGGAAGAGGTACAGGAAAAACCGTGTCCAGTGACAACAAGAAGAATGTTCGAACTTGCTGACGAAGTGCTGGTAAAAGTTGAAGGCAGAAGTAAAGATAAAGAAAGATACGAAGGACGATATACAGTCAACAGGAAAATCCATGACAGAAGATAACTACTTGAAGACAGAAATGGGAAACTGATTAAGAGGAATGTTGAAAAAATTAAAAAATTCTTGAAAGGGGGGATGTATGTATTTGAACATATTTTTGAATTTTTTATTTTTATAAAGTGTGCTTTTTAAAATCCGATATGAATATTCATAAATTTAATTTATTAGTTAATTTTAAAATATCTTTTTTAAAAAATAATAAAAGAGACACTTTATTTAAGTTTATTAACTTAAGGATATTTGTTTAAGTATTTTTACTGGAATAATACAATTTTTGAAATAATGTCTGAATTTATTGAAATAGATGCTAACATTTATAATTTCAATAAAAATAATTATTTATAATCAATGAAATTATTTTTTACATATCAAGAAAAGTTATATATCACACTATGTTTTATTAAATAATTCTGAAAAGGCATTAAGCTTGAAGTTACAATTTTCAATGAATGAAATTGAAATCTTTTATTTAAAATATATCGAATGCCCTATACATATGTCAAAAATTGAGAACCCTCATTTTCATTCATATTGATCCAAAAAATTACCATTATACTCAAAATGAAACTTTATACTCGTTATTTCTACCACCACTCAGTTAGTTACGTGTTTGTGAATCAAAATAACCAAAATACACTTTACTCACAACAAACCTTAATAAAACAAAATAATTACAATAATCTTTATTTAACCGCAAAGAAAAATCGCAATCGTTGTGAAAAAGGATTCGATCACTATAAAATAA
>JBBMKC010240271.1:0-10942 GCA_037834085.1 Bipalium vagum | reverse complement strand
TGTAATTCTAAAATTGAAATGCAAAATTCTAAAATTGAAATGCAAAATTCTAAAATTGAAATGTAAAATTCTAAAATCGAAATATAAAATTCTAAAATTGAGGTAGAAATGGTATATATATACATTTATATAAACACATATTAATATTTTGATAATCATAAAAACAAATCTATAAAAAATTCAAAAATTCTGTTATTATTAATATATCACAGTTTAAAACTTTAGATTGTATTAAATATTATTTATTTCTCAATAAATAAATAATAATAATAATAATATAATAATAATTATTATTATTACTATTAAAAATAAACTAAACTACTCTCATAATTAAAATATAAAAAATTAGTAAATTTAACCCATTTCAAATTATTTTTTGATCATTTTATAGTAGATCTAAAAGATGTCAATTAACTTTCTCCCTAGAGAATTAAAATTAATTATATTTATTTATTATTAGGGGTACCCATAATTAATTTCGTTTTTATCAGAAGATTCAAAATTAGAAGGATTTACTAGCTTTATAATTATTACCAATAACTAATTGTTTTATTATCTAGTAAATCTTGAAGTCATTAATCCATTTTTTGTGGAATTTAAGATTTAGAAAAAAATGGCAGATAATAAATGTGAAATTGAAGATGACCAAATTAGACATGATATTATAATTGTGGTCATAATGCAAGGTCATCAACATCTATCTGGATTTCTTAGACGTTCGTAAATGTCAGCGATGGTTTAACAGATTTCGGAGAAGAAATTTTGATCTCCAAAATGTTTTGATTATGCTCGTCCTGTTCTGTTGATAAAGATGAATTGCAGGCTGTTGTGGGAGAAGAATCTACTCAAAATTTGAGTAATTTTCACAAAGTACAAATAACTTATGGGCAGCAGTTTTCAGCAGTACTCAAAATCTATTGGAAATTTTCTGTATCCCGGAAAATGAGTGCCTTGTGATCTCTAAGGTCTTCGATATTCATCATGTACTTAAGCCGCCATAAAAAGCAACTATTTTTTGAATGCTTCATAACGGCGGATGAGAAATGAATGATTAATTAAATCACAGTTATGAGAAAAATGATGACTTTCTACTTAAGAAATACCCAGAAAAATTTGTAAGCAACATATCCATGGATCAAACTATCTCATGTGTTTGGTGGAGCATTCATGGTTTAGTTTACTTGGAAATACTTAGCCAGGGAAACCATATATAACATCTAGTCGACCTCAATAGAAAAAAAATTATTCTCCATTCATGACATTGCCAGATCCTATGTTGCAAGAAAGACTAGAGAAAAGTTTATGGAGCTTGAATATGAGATTTTCCCGTATACTCAACTGATCTTGCTCTGTACGATTTTCACCTCTTCAGATCAATTAAGCAATTTCTAAATGAAAAAATTTTAAAATATGTGAAAAATACTTTGATTAAGTACGTTAACTCTAGAAACCCAATCTTTTGAAAAATCGAGATTGAAAACTTTGTTAGCAGATGGCAAAGGTCATAGACTACTTTTTAAATAGTTTGATTAAATGTTGATGTTTTTAAAAAAATTTTTTTGATAAATGAGTACACGAGTATCAGGATACATACTATTATTATACCTCGTAAAATATAGTTTATTTCTTTTTTTCAATATAAAATAAATGAAATTATATAAAGCCTAAAAATTATAAAAAAAATGATAAATCATAATGTTAATAATCTACGTAAATGAAAACAGAGTTATAAAATTAATAATGATTGGAAATTTTATTCAACTTAAAAAAAATTTCCATATTAAAATATTCATTAATTTCATTTAAAATTTAAGGAAATATTAAAAATAAAAAATAAAAAAAATAATAATCTGTTAACTTTTTATAAAACAAATTCAACGATTTGATGCACAAATTAATGAATATTAATTATTTTTTAGGTTCTTTTAATAATAATATTAATAAATATTTTTAGATTTATAGTCATTTTTTATTGATATTTAAGTTCTCCATTGTCATTTAAGTTATTTTTATAATTATTTATTCTGATTATTTTAATATATTTTTAATATAATTTTACTTTATATGTGACTTTTTTTAAGGAGTAGAGAAAGCGAATTCAATCTTCTTCAGCTATCTAAAAAATGGACAATTCAAGTAGAAAAGGATGTCGCAAGACTTGGGTTAGCTAATGATTTTCCAGAAGATAGTAATACGGAAGTATCTAAAATGAGACAAGAGCTTCTGAAGTTTCATAATGATAACCTAGCAATTGAAGATCGATTGGAAACTTTGAACTATAAACTAGTCAGTTTGGACGAGGAGAAGAAAATGCTCGAGAATGAGTTGAAAAGATTACCTGGATTAAAAGTCATTTATTATATTTTTTAAAATGAAATTAATATATTTCAGGACAAGGAAGAGAAAAGGAAAATGGTAGATTCGTTAAATGAATTAAAAAAAGAAATATACGATTTAAAAAATAAAAATAAGGAAAATGTGGAATTGTCCAAGACGCTGGAAGACAGAATTATTGTCTTAAATAAAGACTATGATTTAATATACGATAATATCAATGTTTTGAGGGTAAGTTGTTAATAACATTTAAAACTGAATTGGACTGTAACTTACGTGCAAATGTATAAGAATAGTAATTATACATTATATAAAGGTACAACCTAATAACAGTAATATTCCATAAGTAATAAGTGTAAGGTGCTTCCAAAATGGTTTTTACACAAAAGTTTAATTTGATTTAAACTACAGTACATGGATTCCAGACAATGTCAGATTTTTATTTGATGAAAATATTGCTGAAAATTGATTTGTTTAAATTTTTTATGATAATTTCTCATTATACATTATGCATGTAATGAAGGTATTTGGTTATCAATCTTCTGCGTAGAAGCCTTCGAAACCATTTGGCACACAATTAACATTCAACAAAGGCTTCTGCAAGAATAAATTTTACTTACATTGAGTTTAAATCAGTTATACTTTTTTGGTTAATTACAAAAGCTTACAAATACAATCGTGGACAATGAAAAGTACAAACCTGTTTAACTTTTTTCACATTTTTTGAAATAAACCATCAGAAATGTTATATCCTACAAGCTCCGTTGAACATTACATTTCAATAAAAATATTCTTCCAGTGATAGCATCTGATAAATCTATATCTTTTCATGTTTTTGCTAGCATCGATTTTAAACAATATACAAAATTGGAAAATATCTATACTGCTATAAATAATTTCATTAGTTGCCCCTCACTGTAGTTAAATAGTTGAAACAAATGAATCAGAAATTATTTTAACAAATGCATTAGTTGAATAAAAACTAGGGATTTTTAAAGTGTTCTTTTCATTGTTCACGGCTGTATATACAGTTACATATGACCTATCAAAATAAAAAATTAAAAGATTGATTTTTAGTTATTTCTTGTGATGGAAAAGCTTTTTCTGCTTATGCTTACCTATTTATTATCATGTATCTATTTACATTTTATTCATAGATACGATTCTGTGGGTTAAGTAATGTAAAATTTCACTACTTCCAAATTCATTCTTCCATTCAAGGAAAAAACATTTGATAATATGACGACTTAATACGTACTAATATTAATACACTAATAAATAATAATAGGTTTATATTTATATAATTACATATGTATAATTACTTAATAATATTTTAAATTTTATTTAATTTTTTAGTCGAAATTAGTTGAAAGTAACACACTTTCCAATCAGTATGCTAAAGGCATTGAAAAGAGTAGAAAAGAAATCAAGTAATCGCACTCACTTATTTTATTATTTATAAACGTTTAGTGAACTAGAGGGAATTAAGAATACCAATGACGAGCAACTTAGTAGTCTTTACAAATCACACCAGGAATATGAAAAGTTACTTATGAAGAAAGAAGAATCAATTTCAATGTCTAAAATGTAAGATATTTTTATTACAAACTAAGCTTTACAATTGGATTATTATCGTTTAGTGAGTACAATAAGATGCAGAATAATCATTCCCTATTACAATCTGAATTGGATGAAATTAAAAAACTGGTTGAGAAAGCCAAAGATAAGGAAACTGAAATACAATTGGACAAGTGATTAAAAATTTTTAAAAAATAATTTAATTTATTATGATTTCTTAATCAAATTATATATAAAATATGATGATCTAAAATAATAATAATAATAATAATAATAATAATAATAATAATAATAATAATAATAATAATAATAATAATAATAATTCACCGAAAAAACATAAATCTCAGTAAAGTTATTTTACAAAAGTTTTGGATGTGGTTTTTAGAAAATTGTTCTGGCTTCAATTATAATTTATAACAAGAGAAACAAAACTCATCGAGTGTTATCAGAATATTTAGAGCCTTCGGAAACAGGTATTGCAAGCTTCATAATGAAAGAGACTATTCAAAATATAATTAACATGTAATACAAAAATCTTTTAAAGATTGACATTGACAACAAAAAACGGTTTAAAGATTAAAAGTTGGAAGCATTGGTGGATAAAGATTCATGTCAAAGTGGAAACTATATTATTATTACATTTTCCTCAATTATATTGTTTATCTTGAGAAGCAATTTTACAGGTTTACAATCAATTGTTTGGTACTTTTTGAACTCAAACCGAAAAACATAAGTTTACAAATAAGATTTAGCTTGGCCAACGAAAAATGAAACTTTCTGTATTAAATTGTTAAGGTTGATGAAAAAAGGATTTATTTCGACATCTCTAATTGCAAGAAAGCAATTTTCAGCCATGAATAGGTCTGCAAAGCTGACATTTGAGTTGGTAGGACCATCATCAGCTATTAAAAACTATTAAAATGTTTGGCGAGAACTTATATTGAGATCAGATAATTTATTTTGACCAAGAACTGAGACAAGGAAACGTAAAGACATTTTGCTACATCACAACACCTGGCTATACGTCACTAAAAGGATTAAAAAAATATTCGAGGATATTCGATAAAAACTGTCAATTATTCACAGGATAATGGGGAATCTTTTGAGTCTTTGAATAATGACTATTTTACTATTTATATTTAAATAAACCGAAAATTGGAAAAATTGCTTACTTGCAACTTAAAAACCAAATAAGTTCAGTTACTTAAAGTGATACTCCAAGTATATTTCCAGAACAATTATATTTAATAAATTAATAAATGTTTTAATAAATTACTTTATAATTAAAAAAATACTTTTTGTTAATGATGCTGAGAATTTTCGATCTTTTGTGTAAATAAGCCTTTGTTAAAAAGTAGAAAAAACAATATTAAGATTATTTTAAAAATATAAAATAATTTTGAAATTAGACTGAAAATAGAGTTCGACATGAAATACATTACGGGCGAAAAGCAAAGACTACGTGAAGAAGTTTTGACAAAAACTAAATCCAAAGACAAAGCCCTAAAAAGTTTAAAAGAATCTAAACTTCAGTTAAAAAGTAATAAAGAATCACTCGAAACACTGAAAGCTGTGCACCTCAAGGCAGAAACTGATCTCAGTTTGTATCCAAAATCAGATATGACATTTAAAGAAAATATTGAGAAAAAAATAAAGGAAATTGAGCATCGCAAAAAATTATTTGATGTTCAAGTAGTATTTTTAATGTAACGTATATATCTATGATTTTATGTTTCAGAATATATTTTCTGAAGTTGAAAAAGCAAAACTAGCACAGAGTACACAAGAAGAAGAGCGACTAATATATGATCTAAGTGATCTAAGAATCGAGGTTGTAGAGCTTACTAGATTAGCTCAGATCAAAGCTGATGAAAGAGAACAAAAAGCTAAAGAGTACATTCTAAAAGAAAAAAGATTCCATCATGTTACAGATGAAATGAAGGAAAAGATCTTAGTTCAACAGGATTACGAAAAGAAACATGCAGAAATACAAGTAAGTACCTGAAAATTTGAAATAGGTTTATAGTTTTCAATATTATTTTTTACTATAAATTACACATGTATGCTAACTTTTCCCTCTATTAATTTGTTCAGATATTTTCTGATTTTTTAACTGATTTAAAAAGTAAAATATATGAAAAAGATAATTTAATTAATTTTTTTTGTCTGTTGTAAATTGGTTTTTATAAATAACTTTGTTCTAAAGAATCCTCTCCATTATATTTTTTACAAAAAGTAATATGAATGAGATATCCTCAAAATTATTTTTATTTTCTTATTTTTTATGTATTTTATTTATTTCTCATAAGAAAATAATAAAATCATCATAAGTTAATAATAATAATTTTTAAATAATAAAATAATAATTAAATAGATGGATTGATTAATATCATACCCAGGATACAAAAAATCACAATACAAATCACAATCAGCTATTTGAGGACAAAAATTGTTAAAATATATCATGATAATTTTTTTAGTGCCGCTAAAATTGATCTGCAATATTTATTGATACAACATTAAATAATTATTTTTTAATTTAGAAATGGAAGAGATAACTTTTGAATTAACACAAGAAATGAAAAGGTATGTAGTTATTGTTGCAATAGCCGCCGGACACAGTGACTTAGACATTTCAATAAAAATTAAAAAGGAATGTTTGGCATCTGATCGAAATTTTTCCTCTATATCTAAAAGAAAAACACATTCCTCACGTTCAGACATTGTCAGAAATTTTAATTTTGTTCAAAAAGTTCAGGATGTTGTTCATGAAAGTGCCGAAACATCAATGAGAAAAATTGCCCATCGACTATCGGTTTCTGAGTCAACAATAAGACAACAATAAGTACACAATGATTTAAAATGCAAGTCCTACGTCATGAAAAGAAGACATTTTGTATCGGCAAAAAGCAAAGAAAATCGTTTAATCCGCTCGAAGTATTTTTTAAACCAAATCAAGCATCCTGATCATCCAAACATGCTATGGTTCTTTTCTGATGAAAAACTTTTTACTCAAGATTAAAAGGTTAATCGGAGGTACGATCGATGACTGTGCTCCAGTGCTTCTGAAGTCCCTAATGCTATGCACATCAAGTTCCCATAATCTTTAATGATATTGGGTGTTCTGAGCAACGAAGGTCATATTATGCCTCTGTATTTCTTTCCACAGGGACTTAGGATTAATGCATCTCTTTATATCGAGTGTCTGGATACATATGTGAAGCCCTGGACTGAAAAAGTTGTCCACGGAAGGTCTTATGAGTTCCAATAAAACTCAGCTCCCTGCCATACAGCATTAAAAACCAAAAAATGGCTATCACTAAATTTTAACGACCATGTCATTGAAGCAAACTTATGGCCACATAGCTCAATCGATTTAAATCCTTTGGACTATTTCGAATGGGGCGTCGTAGAGAAAGAGACGAACAAACATCCTAATAATACCAAAAATTCATTACGGGCTTCTATAAGTTCTGCTATAATAAATATGAACAAAAACCATTTGATCGCGGCTTGTAAGCTTTTCAGAAGCCGTCTTGAAGCTGTAATTGACACTGAAGGCGATTTTATTAAATAAATAAAACTTGTGTACTTAAACAAATAAAAGTTCTAATATTGCTTAAAAATATACATTCTTTTCATTAAAAATATTACTTATCTTTAATATCAATTTTTGTCCTGAAATACCTGACCCACCGTGTACAATAAAACTCAATAATAAAAATTGACTTATTTTGATTATATCTTTATTGGTTGAATTTTTGTGTTCTCTCTGTTTCTTTTCCGGGTTATATTCATGGCCAATTTGTACACATATTCTTTAAATAACCAATTATAAATTTGTGTTTTAATTTCTATCTTATAACCTCTTTGGTATTAATGATTTAAATGCTTAATTAACAAATCGGGAAAATACCAAGACACACCCTCTTTATTTTCCCATGATCGATTTTTAAAAATTATATTTTTAAAAAGATTATCAATAAAAATATTCTTTTTACATTTAATCCATATCTTAGCACAAATTAGAAGATTTTGCAAAACTATATAATATTATTCAAATGGAGAGAAACAAATGTGCAAATCTTATCAATTTAGTCAGTCATAAAAGTTCTGAAATGAGAGAAAAGATAAGAATCCTTAATAACGAAATTGAAATTCTTCGAACAAATCTCAATACAAAGGAAAAGTATGTGCAGAAACAAAGGAGTAAATTAGCCGAAATTATGTCAATACGGGACTCACTTCAGTCTGAAATTTCAAAGAAAGTAATTTATTTTTTAAAATGAATAGCTTTTTATTATAATTCAGAATATAATTTTGTCCTCACAAAAAGACGTACGTGATCAAATTCAGCTGGATATACAAAGACTGAACCAATTGGGCAACCAAGCTGAAGAAGCAATGGTGAATTTAAGAAAACAAAACGATTTGATATTACAAAGTAGAAATGACAGAGCGGTACAGCTCATTGAAAGAAATGAAGAGGTTTGCATCCTTCAAGTAATAGTTTTCACATTTGGTTTGTTTGATTATGTTTAAACACAAGGAGAAATATAATGTAAAAGAAGAAATAATTAAGCTTGGTGAAAAAGAGATGCATCTCAGAATGGAAGAAATTGATTTTCTTAAGCAAAGTGTGAAGGATTTCAAAAGACAGAATGATTTACTAAGAAAAAGAATGGAAGGCAAGAACAAGCTTGAAAGGGAATTGGTTGATCTCAAAATTCAAGTATATTTTCAATTTTAATAATTTCAATTTTCCCATTTTGATCAACAACCTTTCATAATTCAGTAATAATGAAATTTTTGATCTTCCAAAAGATTTAAGATTTCTTTTAATAATCTATCTATCTAATTATTTGTTATTTAAAATATTTTAATTACCACATATAATTGAAATTTTAGATCACTTTTTCCAAAAATAATTCATCTTAGACAATTTTTTTACGATCACAAAAAAGATTATTGCCTTAAGACTACTTTTTCAGAATTTAAATTCAATATTATGATTACATTCTAAAAGGGTTAATTGTTCTCAAGAAAGTAGTTTGAGGAATTTCACGTAGGCATTTAATTAGTCCGAATTAATTTATTATTATTTTCTAATATATATTTTACGTTCTATCTCGCCTGTTATCTGGAAAGATATAATCTTAATATGTTCTCTTTCGAACTTGATCCTATCAAATTATCGATCTAATTAATATAAGATTGAAGAAACTTTCCAGTGAAACAAGTAATCATTTAATAAAATATTTCTCTTTAATATTCAGAATGAAAAACATGATTTGGATTGAAATTTAGTTCAAAAATAACTATATTCACAAAAATTGTTGATTTTTTCATTTAAAAGTTTTTGATTGCAAACTGCATAAAAAATGAAAAGTTTTTAATTATAAGATTAAACAAAAATATTATATAAAAATATTCCAATGATAGCAGTCTTCAAAATTTGTGTAATCTATATCACTTAATTTATTAATTTAATATGATTTGTCGAAATTATTGAATTCGTTATTAATTTATTGATTTCATATAAAAATAATAATCAAAATAATTATTGATTTTTTTTTCAATTTTGAAATTTTTGAAATTATTTTTTTAATAATATTTTTTATTGAATTTCATTCTAACAAGCCACAGTAATTATATTATGAGTGGATGATATCGAAACACGAAGTTTTCCTTTGGCGGTATTCATAAATTACCAGAAAATGGGCGAAAGTTGTAGATATCGATGAAAATTACTATGATTAAATTTTTTTTGTTTAGGTAAAATAAATGATTGTTGCACTCTTAAAAATCTTCATTTTCAACTTGTACACCTAATATATATGTAAATATATAATCTTAGATATTTGATTTTAACACTTTCATGTTTTAAGGAAATTTGTTAAACTTTTACACAATTATTTCTTAAAAAATTGTAACTTTCAATATAAATAAATTTATTCTTCTTTACGGTTTAGTTAGAAATAAGTCGAGATCGAACCACTGAATTAGAAATACAGTCTGAAAGTCCCGAAACGAAGAACAGAATAAGAATTCTTGATGGCGAAGATCCTACTGGCGTGGATCTTCAGTTAAAATTTGAAGACGTACAAATCAAGCTTTCTACAAAAGAAGAACATCTTTTGGAAAAAGAATTATTACTGGAAGCAGTTTCAAGACTTGTAAATGATGTACAAAACAAACTATCGTCGACAAAGTTATAAAGAATATTTGATTAATCAAATAATTTAGATATTTTAATTTGTCATTAAAAAATTGAATTTTTTAGAACCATATTATTAATATATATTTCCCATCTAAAAAATCAATTAATTTTTTAAACTCAAGTCATTAATTAAAATGAAAGTAAAATATTTTAATACTTTTTATTATATATTTTGCTTGTTATCTTAATATAAAATTATATATATTATAGGAGGTTGTGTGAAGAGTTATACGAACGAAAAATAAACAACTTGAAAATTTTATTGAAATTGTTTTTATTATTTAACCATAGTCTTCAAAAAATTCAACAAACTTAGCCCAGCTCATATCCAATAATTCTTTGCCATGTTTGAAGGGCGATTACAAAAGATATGTGAAATACTGGTATAAGGCTTGATGGCACAGTAGAGAATGAAGTTGCAGATCCGTCTAATACTTTAACCATTTTACTCTGAATTTTAGATGCAGTTAATACTTTCAGAATTAAAAATCTGATGACTGTGCGATACCAAACTATTTTTCATATTAAAAACAATAGATGAAAAATCAAATGTAACATGTTCTAAGAAATAATAAAGTGATTGATTCAAACAAATATTTAAAATTGTTATTTTGAAATATGATATATTGAAATAGCATAGAAATAATTGTTCTTACACTATTTTATGTGTTTCTTTTATAACTTTTCGCGCAGCCTATATAATTTAATATATATTTATTCAATAATTTATTATTATTCAATAATTTATTAATATTCAATAATTTATTATTATTCAATAATTTATTAATATTCAATAATTTATTATTATTC
>JBBMKC010240260.1:0-10942 GCA_037834085.1 Bipalium vagum | reverse complement strand
TTGGTATCACTCATTTGTAATATCAAATTTTAATTCGATTTCAATAAAAGTATTAAACCTATATCGTTATCTCAGTTTATTTAAATAATTTTATCGAACACAACCTCAAGCACCTTCAACCGTTGAGACCTAAGCTAAACTTAAGCTCCGTATTTTTAACATCACTTTAACCACCCTCTTAGTATCTTAACAATATGTACCATAATAAAAATCAGTAAATCCTCTTCCAGGTGGCAGGTGTAAATTCAAAAGAAATGAATTGTTTGAACTTGGCACCTCCATTTGATTTTCATGAAATTAAGTGTGCGACATTAAAAGATATTCTAAAATCATGTAAAAATTCGGCTCCTGAAATCAGTGATATCACATTCTTATATCAAGTATTGTGATGCACTTTTGGAAATACATGGTCTTCTATTTAATAAAGTTTTGGAAAATTTGTGTCCTCCATCTATTTGGAAATCTTCTTCTAAACTTCATATTCCAAAGCCGATGAAAAGTGGAGAATATGATGATAAAAACTCATGGCGACCAATGGCTTATCTGGAATGTTCATATAGAATATTCTCTTCTGCTTTAACTTCATAACTTTCTCGCTGGTTGAATGATAATAATATTTTGCATCCGATGCAAAAAAAAGTCTTGGTCCGTTCAACGGTTGTTCTGAACACAATTATGTTCTGCGTGATCTGAATGATCGACATCATTGAGAACTGAAATATCTGACACATCTCAGTTTCTTCTCTAATCTCTGCCGCTTTAGATCCAGGTTTGAGAAAGGTGTCAATTGAACAGGCTTTCGAATGATTCAATCTTGGAGATTTCCAATGCCATCAAAATTGTCGGTGGAGAAAAACCCGTTTCGCAATTAATCAATTGCAAACGAGCCACAATATATCTGTCAAATTTCAACTCAACAAAAATGGAATTTACTTTAAACACTTCCAACAATCCAGTCTATAAAATTGAAGCACTTTCAAATCAAAGGAAGCCTAAAAAATTGCAAAATCCTTCATAATCTAATCGCTCATTCATGGAATTTTAACTGGAATAATCAATCAAGTGCTGAGAGCTTCGCGTCTTTAATTGGTCAATCATCAATCTCCAAAAGGCCTATATTCAATGAAGAAATATCCATCTCTGCCTGATATTTCATACATAAAGACAGATCATACTCTATCCAAATCAATGCTTGACACGGCTCATCATTCAGAGGATGTCGAAGATGTGATAAACCAGAAGAAACTCTATCCTATGTTCTATTCGACTGTGATCAGTCAAGAATATTTCAGAACTGTCGTCACAATAAAATCCAAGATTTTCTCCCTCGTTCCTAAAATCATTATAACAAACTATTACCAATCCCTCGTTCGCCGGGCTTTTTTAAGAAACACAATAAATACAATCATAATAGCAAGCTCCTGCCAAAACAAATTCGTTTTCCAGAGATGCTAGAAGCCTCAATTTTGATGATGGAAGCCCCACACAAAAAGAAAAAAGATCAACTCATTTTCCCCGATAATATGACAATAAATTTTGCTGTCGCTGAAACATCGGTCAGCATGTGGTTTTTCCCCCCGGAAAGGGGGATTTCGTCACATGCTGTCAGCTTCCCATACCCAAAGAAATCATAATACTTCTCCGAAGCAAATAACCGTTAGTCCCCCTTCGACCTGGTTTTCATTCAATGATGTCCCAGAGTCCTCATTAGCCAGGGTGCCTCGTAAAGTGCTTTCAATTAGTTCTCGACAAAATCCCGCTGATTATAATGCCCCATTTATTTGGTAGAAATACTCCAGTAATGAGTGTCATTGGTGCTACCTCGTGACCCACGGGTATGAAAAATGGTCACAAGTCAGTCATCTTATATATTATTCTATTCCCCGTGAGATCCCGGTTTTATTTATGTTTTTATGTATCTTATATTAGTAAAATCATTGGAGAAAATGGATTTTAAAACTTGAAATGTTATGTATTTTAAATGATATTACGACCAAAGTACACTGCTCGTAGACATGGTTTTCTACAAATCTATGCACAAATTTCGTTTTTTCGAATAATTGGTTCTATAAAAACGAGTCAAAAATACTCACAGAACTGAATCAGAGGTCAACACGGGATCCAATTCGATTATTTGTCGTTGACTGTTTTCCGATGTGAGTATATCGTAATTCCAATGACACAGAATCATTTCAATCGGTTTTCCTTATTCTCACACAATATATTAGAGCTGATATTAGAGCTCGATTTAAATCCTAAGCAATTGATGTCGAAATAGAAAGTATTATTCCCGGCTTTCTTTTGGATCTCTTCGCTGATGTTCAGGAAATATTTAAGAACAAATATATTGCCAGCAAGTTTCGCAGATCAACTGAAGTGGTAATAATAGCTCAGCGAAAAGATAATATCTCAGTTTCAGCTGAAAATCATGTGGAATTAAAAATTGGAGATTTTACTTTTCACTAATAAGACGGGAATAACGATACTAAAATTATGTGTTTTGTAGAAAAACGAGCTTGAAATGATCGATTTGTATGGAAACGCATTGATTTCCTGTTTGATATAGGACACAGTTTAAATTTGTACATTTTTCAATGGAAAACGGAATATGTCAAAATGATGCATGCAATGGATTTAGAATAAATGTGAATTTATTGCTTATAAGATGAGATCGTATTGATTTTCTGATTCTGTTAGACTTAATCGAATTTTGGTAAACTTAATTGTACAATTTACTGAGCTCTGATTTATTTTGAAGATTTTTCATTTCGTAATTTAGTTTTTATTGTCTGAAAATTGAGATTCTTTTCTGATTCAAATGATTTTCACTTGATATGAAACAATAATTTAATTTATACTTAGAGAAAATTAAATTTTAAAATATAATACGATGATTACTGTAATGACCATATAAAATTGATTTTTTCATTATTTATTTATTATAAAAAATCATGAGTTTTGGCCCAAAAGAGAAGCTTATTTCGTTCTCTAAATCTAATGGAAAATTAATTTTCGTAGATAATAAAATTTGCAAAATGTAATTTAATTTAATTTATATAAACAAATGAGGACCCTGAAAATATAAGGCACGCGGTATATATATTAACCAATTTTTTAATCTTATCTTTATATAAATTTTTTTTATTATTAAATCATACAGTCCTGTTGCTACGCACATCAGACGAATTCTTCAAATTTATTACTTTTTAACAAACTCTTATTTATCAGTTGAAGGTAAACCATAAGAATCAAAATAGAAGTTTTCATAACATTCAAACCAACGAATTCCTTTTTGATTTGTATTTTAATAAAAATTAAAGGTAAATTTGGTTTAATATGCTTCACTTGAATTCATCTTTCATTAAAACTTTAAAAGGGATTTCTAAATCTTCAGCTATATCTATTATATGAAAATTTGTAGTTGTATTAATTCTATATTTACTGAAAAATTAAAGTAAATTTAAAATCATGTTTTAAAAAAAATTTACAAATTTTTGTAAAGGTCGAAATATAAATCATGTCCTTGCTTTATTTGTCATGATTCAATAGTAGAATTCAAACAAGAGTTAAAAAGAGTTGAGAGAAAAGATCCTAGCTTAGATGTTGGAATGAAGGATTTCAAAAATTTAAGTAAGTGAAATATATTACATTTTTCATTTAAAACATGGATAACAATTAAAATTCAATTGAAGTTCAAAAAAGAATTGAAAAATTAAAAGAAACAAAATATAAATTTGAAAATAATCAATTAAATGGGAAACAGAAAGAGAATTAGAACAAAATTTAACATAGTTTTGTAAACCAGTTACTGACGTTCTAAATGAAAAATATGAAAACGATAAAGAAAAGGAGTTTCACGATGAAAATTTTTTTAATAGATTTTAGTAAAAAACCTGATTTACAATCTTAAACTTTGAATTTATATACTTGTTTTTTAACCATTACTTCACCAATTATGGGTAACACAATAATAATAAATCCCATTTTTAATTATTAAAGAAAATAAAAAGGCTAAATTTAAATATAGTAATCCAAATAATCCAAAACTAAATGATGAAAAATTATTTGAATTAACCGAAGATTTAAAATAATTAATAGAAAGAAAATGTAATTCAAAGAGACGCAATATTTAAAGTAAAAGATTTCAGTAATTATCTTCAAATAATAAAACTTCTTAATATATTAAAAGTATAAGGATTGAAATATATACAATTAAACGAGATGGACAAGGATATAAAATTTATAAATTAAAATCATGAGACTCTTAATCTCAGGGTCGTGGGTTCAAGCCCCACGTTGGGCGACTTTTTGTAGTCGTTAGCGAATATTTTTGGTGAAAAAGTCAATTTAAAGTGCTTGTAAACACTTTTGAAGACTAGTGAAAAGTTTGTGTCAGTAAATTGACACAACAAACAATCAGAAATCACAAAAAATCACCAAAAAACACTTTTAATGAACGACTTGAAATCAGACAAGTTTTTCGAAAAGTGGTAAAAAAAAAATTTTCAGAAAGTGTTGATCACCATTGCTGCCACAATAATTGAATAAAGCTTGGTCGTCATGAAACGACTTGGTAACTGTTGTTCACCAATTATTGTACCAAAAAATGTCGAATGTTGCAATTGCATCTCATCAATTTATAACTTTAAGAAAATATTTATCTGCTAAAAAAGCAGGTCATGATAATCTTGATCATTTGATTTTAAAATATTAAATAAGTTTAAAAAATAAAAAAGTGTTACTGATGATTACTGTGGAGAATTAATATTTACTAGAAAAGATATTGATAAAGAAATATGTTTTTGAACAAAAGGGGACTCTAAAAAAGAATTTACTTGACTTGAATTTTTTTACTCCAGAATTACAATAAAACACATCTAGTGAAAAAATCTTTTTTCAAGAATAAACAATGGAAAATGTATAAATAGAAATATTTTATTTAGACGTGAGGAAAGAAATTTAACATTAGAAACAACTCAAACATTGCAATATATAATGTACTAAATAAACCAATTTATATATGTATTGCTTTTAGAGAATCAGAATTTAATTTTTTAAAAAATAATAGTTTTTTTATTCAAGACATACTAAAAAGTTTAAGATTTCAACATACTATTCTTTAAATTCAATACAAGTTTAAAAAGGTAAAAATAATAGAACTTATTCAAATTATGTAAAACCGTGTAAATACTTTAATAATGCGTGTGGAGCTCTAGAAAGCTATACTTCCAACCCTAAACTAAGTTTATTATAATTTCCAAATTTATAGTCTCTTTTGTCTTAAGTGTTTGGGATTGTTAGTCTGAGTCAACGTCACATGCCAGTGAGTCAAATTTTAATTCAAAAAAAGCAAAAAAATTGCTAAACTTCTTAAAAGACCAAGGAAAAGGAATGAACGAACAAAATTTTGTAGCATCACGTGGATGGTTTGAAAAATTAAAAAATTCTTTTTCAAACATTTCAATTAAAAATTTATTATTTACATTTTCTAAATAAATTTTCTTCTTTTAAACCTCAATTTCTTCATTTTTCTCTAAACTTAATCAAATAAATTTTTTATTTCATTTCATTATTTGATTTTCAATACCCAATATCACCTTTCGGCGGTATATCAACTAAATTCCATTATTTTTTAAATAAAAACTTGAACAACGAGAGTTTGGAAATTTAAAATTAGTTAAGTGTAATATTAAATATATTTTTTAAAAAATCGCAACCTTAGTTCATTTATTTAATGAGTTAATTTATTCACTAAAACTACAGTTCGTTTATTTTCTTTCTAATTCCAGCCAGTTTTATTAGACTTCCCCAATTATAATATATTATATTATTTTTTTTTAAGTATATTGAATGAATGTTCGTAGCCAAGGAATATGACCATGATATCGGGAGCTTAACTGAGGAAATTGAAATAATGTTTGTGAAATAATGATACTTGTTTATATAAATTTATTATTTTTATAAAGTTGTAAAAATGAGACTTCACTCTGAGATTTATTTCGAGAGGTACATTTAGTCCCCTATGTATGTTCAGTTCCCTATTTTGTTCCTTGTATAAAGCACATACTCTTCATTATAGGAAATAAAATTTTAGAATACCATGTTTTGAACTTCCATTGTTTTCCTATCTTAAATCCAATTGAAAATTATTGTGCAAAGTGGAAAAGTCTTGCTTATGGTATGAATGTGCAGAGTCAATTGAAAAATCGAATTAAAATTTCGTTTCATGAAATTACATCCGCCGAATGAAATGGATATTATCGCAATATTCTACGATATCTTAATCAAATAAGAAATGATTTGATCAAATGCAACACTGACTTAATAGATCAAAAAACTCTAATAAAACGATATCATCAAAATTAATAATGAGGTTTCACTTTAATAACTAATATAAATCAATATTTTTGAAATTTCAATAGGTACTAAATCATTTTATTTTGACGATGATCGCACATGTCCAAATAAAGAAGATGGATCAGGATAAATAAATGCAATCAATATCTTTTATAAAAAATTAAAAAGGTCTGAAATACTTACAATATCTTGATTTACGATGGAAGTGTGATAGTCAAATAAAATACCGTTATAGGATATCGATTATAGACTTTTGGTATTTGCTATCTTTCAAATTATCAGTAATTATTTGGAAACATATATAATTAGGGTATTTGTTCTAAATTTGTTCGGAAAACTTGCAAAAGAGCATTTAATATTCATATTTTCTTAATCAGCACTTCTTTCTGATTTTGGATAAAAAAATTCAATGAGAAAAGTACATTTTTTGCGTTTTGCATGTAGTGGTGTTGAGACTGGGAGAGTGGCAGGGTTAGGACCGTAAGACGTGTTTGTTTGTGTATTACAGCGGTGCGTGAATGTGGTGAGTAACTGGAGAAGGGATCATTTGATTGGATATTTTTCGGAAAATCAAGATTTTCACTAATGGTAGAAGAACAGTAATATGCTTACTGGATAGTAGATATTATCGATCGAAACAATAAATCATCGACGTTTTTCTGACATTTAAGGAATATATTGAAGGAAATATTGATAAAATTATTTATTTTATGATACTGTTTCAATTGGATTCTTTTATTTAGAAAAGATTAGATTTAATTTGTAATTTTTTGGTTTTATTTTATGATAACGATAATATAACTTTGGTTAATTATTAATGATAAAAATAAAATTTTAAATTATAATTGTCACTTTTCCATATTAAATATTTATTTTCATTGATGATTTTTAGGAAACCTAATCTATTTAATTATTCAGCTATTGCGAACACGTTTGGGACGAGCTGAATAATTAAAGCTCCCGGATTGACATTATTCAAATGGAAAAGGAGAGCGGATGGGACATGCAGAGATGATGAGCTTGTGGCCTTAGCATTAAAAGCATAAGCAGAGTCAATTGTTCAGCTCAGGTGACTAAGGCTGGACTGAGGTGGATAATTTAAAGCACCTGGTTTCTGCGTTGGCAGAACCAAAAGAGGAAAGGTATCCCTGTGATGATTAGTGATTTGGCCGCAAATAGAGGAAAAATGGAGAGTATAAGAAATTATCAGATTTTCCTCAGCAGAACAAAAATTGATGAGAACAAAAATTTGAAGAAAGAGAACAAAGTCGAACAGAACCAAAATTAGAAATAAGCCGAGAAAAAGGAAAAAGAGCGAATTGGTTCAAAGTGAAATTATGGTGAAGTGATATTTCTTTTGTAGTGAATAAATTGATTCGAATGAACCATTATTTTTAAATTTTAAGTCAGAATTCAGTTTTGGTAATATTTATTTGAATATTAACATATTAAATAATAATTACACTCGAACTTCTATAAATTCACATTCTTTTTCCGATGCTTTAAGTAATCTTTGTCAGCAATCGAATTGATAGTGATTTAATAATTTTTTAAGTGATTTATTAACTTTAAAAAGTTTTTAAAAAATGCTCGTTTTCTGTACATATTTCGGCATACTATTTAATGATATTTCTATTAGTTTTTTTGCGGAAAATGTTTATTTGCAAATTACAGCTATAGATTTTTTAACTTTTCATATTTATTTTAAAATTTAATTTAATTTAAGTTGAACAAAAACAAGAACGAAATTTGAAGAAAAAGTTTATGAAAAAAATTATGTTTCGCAATGAGTCAGAATATCTTGAGCTGGAATTGCCCAAATGAGAGATAATGCCACGAAAGCCGCCTATCTATTGCTAAATCAAAGCTTTGATGAAACTTCTTATTTTTTTGCAATATTAAGAATTCAAGGCCTAAGAAAATCTCAAGTGAATAATTTGTGCCTGAGACTGATAATATTAGTCTAATTGTAGATGAATCTTTTTTTAATTGAACCGATCAGTATAATATTTTAAAATAGCGTCTTGTCTACAATGAAAGTCCGGACTTGTATTAGATGGATGAAATAGAAGGCGTCATGGCTTCTAATATTGGAAGGACTTGTATTTCAATCAAAATTTCTAATTATTGTCTGAGTACTTCCAAGCCTTTTCACTTTCAATTATCATTATTCCGTCAGACACAATAATTACTTTTTTCTTTTCTTTTGGTATCTAAAGAGGCATCAATTTTTCACAATTTCGTTTGGTAGCAAGGATGTGTGTTACTCTTAAGCTCTTATGGTTAGCCAATAGAAGCCACCCTGGCTTCTAATATAGAAAGGCCTTTAATTATAGAAAAGACGGTATTAATATTTTTAATTAATAAGGTTATGTAGTTTGTCTTGCCCTCAAAAAAAGCCCTCCAGCTTTTCGTCTAATTAAAGTTAACCTGGATTTTTATTAAAATACGATCATTTGATTGCCTATTGCTCTATATTATATCGAATATAAACAAGATTTTGTTCTTAATCCATTAAATAGTATTTTATTTATTATTTTAAAAATTTTTACTCCAGTTTAATGAAATTTTAATTTTAACCCTAACTTTTATTAAAAAGAAATAGAGTAAGTGTTGTGTATAATACGGTGTTCATTTTATGTGGTACATTGCATACCATTTTTATATTTTGTGAGGTTACCAAACCAGAAAACCCGCTAACTCGAGAAATAGCAATCCGACCGCGAGTGCCACCCACCTATATTATTAATTTAAAAGCAGTTCAAGATTCCGCAACTCTTATCAGGTACTTCTTAGGTCCTAAATAAGTTCGTGGATAAAATATACTGTAAAAACCCCGGCTTAATTAACTGTGAAGGTTTTTTTTTCAATTTTACATACTTAAACATAAGTATATTACTAATACAAAATATTTTGGTATATTATTATTTGGCAAAAAAAATGTTAAAATTCTTTGTGAACTAGTTGCACTTTTATGATTAACGAAGTAAATAAGTTGATATCCTCTTATTATTATTAAATTAATTTCTTTCTTATCAATGATTTCAAAATTTAAATTTATAGAAAAGCGGAACTTTGATTCTGTTAATAAAATAAGATATAGAACCAGGGATAGTTTTTTTCTGACTATTGGACGTTATATTATTGTTATATAACTCAGAGGCTAAATTTAGTATTTTATAGAAATAGTTTCAAAATGATTCCTTAACAAAAATTGTTAAAACAAAAAGTTCAATTACTTAATAAATTGGATAAAAATGACAACAGATTTCTACAAAACTGTAACACAAGCTTACGACAAATGTGAATTTGAATATATTGTATTCATATATCTACCAAAAATAAAAAAATTGTTCAATACAATTTTCTAAAAAATAAAATAAGATTACCTTGTTCTAAACAAGTCATTAACACGAATTTAGGTAATTTATAATTACTTGTAATTTTTCATAACTTTTTAAAAATATAAACATGCCTACCATGATATAGGGATGTTTGGTATGGTTGAAGATTCGAAGAATGCAATTTTCTTTGTAAATATTCTTTTATAAAAAAATATTTTCTGAACTAATTGAAATGAAACTATTTAAATTTTTTTGAATAAGCTCATTTGAAAATGAAGCTTTCTGATAATGCAATACTAATATTATATTACTATATATTACGCTAATAAAAATCAAAGATTTCCGCCTTTAGAGGAATGATGGTTATCGTTAATCAATCGGAACAGTCTGTTATTTTTCAAATACGATAATTTGATTGCCTACTACTCTACATTATATCGAATTTAAAAAAGATTTTGTTCTTAATTCATTAATTAGTAAGATATTGGTGAATGCAGATTCGACTTTTATTAGTGATTGTGTACTTAAAATATTCATAGATAGGAAATGGGTTTTTTGTCCGTTCTTTCACAAATAAAATTATTGGGTACTGTAATTGGGCCTTTAATTTTCTTGATAAGTGTTTTTTGTATTGATCATAATAAAGACTGGTCAAAAACTGATCTTATTCAATCAGTTATATTCATTTCTAAATTTATGACAATGTTTAGTTTTTATCAAATTCGGTTTTCGGCTTTCAGGAAGTCCCGCACATCAGAAAATGAACTATAAGATAGGAAGAGGTCCTCTTATCTGTGAAGGTGATGTTGGTTTTAGTTAATTCTCTTTCTTTATTTAATATTAATTGTAAAAATTTCGAGAAAAAAATTTCCTAAAAAATTAAATATTAGTGGTGTGCATAAGCTTCTATCTCTCACATATTTATAATATTACAAGTATTAAAATATTATATACGCTTTGTTTGGAAATATTTCTGTTTAAGTAAGTCAATATTGATTATATTTATATGTATTGTCACACAATTTATTTAAATTACCATATTTATTAACAGGAAATAATATGGAAATCTATCAAATGCATATTCGCTATGGCATTCGCATTATTCCAGATAGACGTTAACAGTGGTATACTTCGAATACCAGTTCAGCGTTATTCTTCAGCTATAAGCTCAACGTTATCCGTCAACCGACCGCTCAGTGATAATCTTCAACCGCGAGCTCAACGCTACCCTGCAACTACCA
>JBBMKC010240250.1:0-10944 GCA_037834085.1 Bipalium vagum | reverse complement strand
CCGGAATTAGATATGATATGTTAGCTCAACGAAAGAGTGAATAAAAGGATTAAATATGTTGTGAGAATTGGATACACATGGAAACCATTATTTCTTTTATTATTATTTTATTATTAACCATAATTAATTAATACTATATTTTATATTTTGATTGAATTGGAATATAAGAAAAGAGTAAGAGACTTGTGTGAAACAAAAAAAGAAATATGAAATCTCTTATTATTATTGAAAGTTTTTTTTATTTTTATATTTCTTCTTAGAGTTACATAAACCTCCGAGTCCCGGAAAACCTTATTACATTGTAAAGATAAAATGATTCTTTTTAAAAAAAAGCTTTTAGATTTCTTTTGTGCCAAATTTGTATGTTGTCAATCTTAGCTTTTAATCTTTTTCTTATTCCTATTTTAAATTTTTAAATTCTAAGGAACAGGTTAGATGGTCATAAGGTACTATATTTTAAACACTGAAACAGTTTTGTCAAACCAACAGGATGGGATTTGTAAGGATACTTAATAGTTTTATAAATCGCCGTCTCTTTTGGGAAATAGTTTTAGAATTTCAGTTGTATTCTCATAACCAAACAAGGGCTTTCTTATGTGAGAGAAACTCAAGACAATCATTTTCGTCAAATTATTTTCATTCTTTTGTGAGGGTCCGGTATTTCAATGATCATCATTCGTTTTATTTACACATCTTTAAATATTGGACAAAATATTTCTTGAAAAACGTCCTAATCAAAACTAATTGCTTGGGGATAATAGTTTTTTTTATGTAAATAAGACTAATTATTTTTGTTTAGAAAATAATTAATGTCAGGTTGAATAGCCCTAAACATATTATAAGGAAGACGTAAATTAAATTATTTCATTTTGAAAGTATCCGAAAATAAAAAAATTATTTATTTTATTAAAAACGAAAATGAGATACACTGGATGGATTTTTTTATTAAAACAGTATTGGTATAAAATTAATAAAATTAATAAAATTGGTACAAATGAGAAAATTAATAAAATTAATAAAATTAATAATAAATTAATAAAATTGAATTTCTATTGATATTATTTTATAAAATTTGTTTGATTTAATAATTAATTATTAAAACAAAGTTATTTAATAGCTTTAAAAAACTATATTATATTACCGTTTATTTATTTTGTGTAATTATATTACTGATATCGTTTTATGAAAAAATTTTATCTGTTAATTAAAACTAAAGGTACAATTTGAGGAGTTTTTAATGCTTGCAGAATTTAATCATTCTATTTTCTCTACATATTTAATAAAAACTATTAATTTTTTTAATTAATCAAAATCTTCCATCCCTCGTTCTTTGGTGAAATTAAAAATAAATTTTACAAAAACATTTTTTTATTTTGTTTTATTATTTTAATATTGATGGGATATTTAATTCGGACAAAGAGGATTATTTGCTGATTTTTTTAGGATAATATTTAAAAGTACTTAATTGTATTTTTAAGGTTTCTGTAAAATGTAAATGTAAAGGTTTCTGTAAAATAATGACCTCGGATATTTTTGTATCAAATATAAGAGCACTCAATCAATTCAAATCTTAAAATATATAAAATGAAATTTTATTTTAATTGAGTTTCATAGCAACGGTTCTATGTTGGGTTTCAAGCAATATATCTCTCAAAACTATTGTAGACGCAATCATTGTCTGTTGTTATTCTTCTAATAAATTGGTTCACTGTTTTTTGCTTATAAAACTTTTCATTTGAAAATGTTTTAGAGACAACTGAAATATAATGAATAATAATGAACACTGTATACAGTTCACAAATCTGAAATTATTAATTTTCAGTAGAAATGATAATAAAAAACCAAACAATCCTTTTGAATTAGATTATTAACAAGAAATGAATCAATATTCTTGAACAAGTGATAATCTGATGTTTAAATGTCTGATGAATAATCATTTATTCTAAACGTATGCTGTCCAGCAGTATTGTGAAGAATATAAACGCCCCCGGATTTTTCAAAATATGTTCTTGTATGATCTGAAATTCCTTACATTACAGTATTATTATAATAGTAATAATTTTAGAGACTTAATAAATTAATCTACGCTTTATTATTATAAAATAATGCTAATCTTCAGCCATACAACAATCTTGTTGCTCGTCGGCAACTGCACAACCAATGGTAAACATACGATTATCATAGTTTCTAAAAAGTAGAAGAGAATCATCATAATTTCCTTCATTTCCTTTTTCTCATGTCATACCTGTTTAAGAAATTCATATCATATTAAGTGCAAATGTTTATTTACAGTTAATAATAATATATTAAGGAGTATTTAAGCCTTCACCTTCAATAGTTGTCAAGTTTATTAATATTCTTATTAAAGATTATGTTAAGTAGATTTTTTTGTCAGAACAAAGATATAACATTAAAACAAAGCGCTTATTAGATCTGATTTAAACGCAAATTATTTTATATAAATAAATTAAAAACTTATAAGATAAAAAAAAATCGGGCTCATGGCTTAAAAACCTTTTTACCCATAGCCCAAATCTACAGTGAATATATTGTTCTCATCAAGCTCACTAAAATATCCTTCCTTCTTCTTAATATTCCCCAATTATATATTTTTCGTGCAATAATGAGAAGTTGTAAATAAAATGATCGAAATTCCAAGCATCGAATCAGAAATTTTAATAAGATATTAATTATGAAATTGATCTGATGTTGAAGAATTATAAAAACTCCCCTTTACATTTGCCAGATTGAGCTGGCCATTTCATGTTAACTCCCAACGTCGATAAGCCATTAATTACATCTTGGAATGAATAAATGGGAATTTTAATTCGTTTTTTATTTTTTTACGTTTTTTTCTTTCAAACAAAATGTTCCTAGATGAGATAATTTAAAAATTGTTATTCAAAGATTAAAAATGATCTATGAATTTTAATTTTTTTTGATTGGGAAATATTTTTCAAAACGAAAATATTATGTTAATTGAAAAATCGTTTTTTTTGCATTTTTAAAAAATAAAGAAAAATTTTTATTTGATAATATTTCTTGTGAAAAACGTCTTTGGTCAATTCTTACTGTTAAAATAATAAAAAAATTAAAATTAATTTTACAACGAATTAAAATATTATTTTTCTCAGATAATATCAAAAATTGTTAAATAAAATTTTTCAGAACAGAAAAAGAATTTTTTTGTAATTTTTACCAAAATTTTCATTGATTTCTTGGCCGAGAATTACTTCAAAGCATTTCATCCATGATCATGATGAAATTTGGCATGTACTTTTTATGATCAATAAAACCAAAGTGAAGTTCATTTTAAAATATTAATTTAAATAAGGCGTACTTTTTTAAAAAATATATAATACATTCTGTAAAAGGATAATAATATTCTTTAATATTTTATATTATATTGTAATCAGACATGAAATGTATTAATTTAAGAATCAAGTTATTTTATTTTATTTTAAAATTATTATTTATTATTTTACTATTTATCAATTGGTTAAATAGTCCTAAATATTTATATAAAAACTGAATTTATTTTATTCTATAATTTATCATAATTTTTTAATATTAAATTCAAAAACTTTCTGAAATAATCTGACCTTTAATTATTACATTATATGGAGTGGTTCGAACAATTAGTTTAGATGATTTTTTTTAATAAGGACCTCACGCATAAATCAATGATTATTAATATATTATTATTTTAAGTTTTTAAAAATTATTAAAATTTTTATAAATTGCAGTTTTTATTGGTTATGAGATATTTTTAGTTAAAATATTTACGTATAAATTGTAAATAAAAAGGCCATAATAAATGTTGATAAATTTTTGTAAATTAAATAAGTCGAATAATAAAAAAGGTGAGGTCTATTTTTTGAAAATAGTTTTAATAATCTGATTTACAAAAACTTTTATTCATCCTTTGGTCTTATCTTTAATTAATCCAAAACGCAGCTCATAAATATAATATACGTATAATAAAAATAAATTCTTTATGCTATGCATAGATATCAGATCAAATCAGTGCTTTTGATATTACTATTTTAATAAAAAAGAATTTAAAATAATTTGTTAGTTTTTTTGTTATTAATTTAAAAAAATGAAATCGATTCAAATAATTTAATAAACGTGATGATTTCTAAGAGTACCATTAGTCTTGAAATGTATAACAGGTCAAAATCCACTATTTTATCATTTTGCTCTGAAAATAAGCCTCAGTTTGAGTTATCACCTCATTTGAGACAAATTTCTTTCCTTGGAGCATCTTTTCATGTCTACAAAAACCAAGTACTTCACCTATAAATTTCTAAATTAAAAACCTTAGTATAAAATATTTTTCTTTAAAAACCCTTATCTAAGTTCCACTAAATGAAAAAATAATTGTATATCTCTGATTTTTTACTTTTAAGCCGTAGCTCTTAAAATTCAGTTATAATATTAAGGTTTCACAGTTTTTTGTTATGCTTATTATATGGAATGGTTTGAATAATTTCTTTAGTCAAAATTTATTAATAATATATGAACTATATAAATATAAGTAGCAAGCCTTTAAATAATGAACTGTGCATAATGCAGAATAAAGTACAAAAAATGCTTCTTTTCTGAAGTAAAAATTAATAAAATTTCTTCATAACTTAATAATCAATGATAATAACATTTTCTCTTCGGTACGTTTCGAGTTCAAGTGTTTAAACTTTTTGTTCCACAGAACTGATTAAAAACGGAAAAGATCTTTCGACTTCACTTCCACTTTACCTCTATAGAAATAATTTTTCAAACCAATAATAACAATGGAAGATAATAGTTTTTGTTGCTTCTCTTGTCTCGTAATAACAATGATTATTATACCCGAAATTATCATTCCATTTTTTTATAAATATTATAACAAATATCTGTTACACTCGATTTTAATTTAATGTTGAATATTTTTTACACAATAATTTCAATTACTTAATAGTGTATTTTTCATGCTCATAAAATATTACGTTGGTCAACAAGTAATGGCCAATATTTCGAAGAAAAGAAAGTAAAAAATGAATCGATTTTTTTTCTTAAAATAATATATTAATTGATAATTGATGAAATTATTTAATTAAATCATAAATCTAAATGATAATGATTATCGTTCTATTATCCAATGAACATCGTTGTGGTCACCATGTTAACATCTGTCGATTTATAATCCATAAGAGAAAACAGCAATAATGTAAATATTCAAACAAAATTTATTAAACCATGGATTTTAATTTTATTATACATATTATATCAATTCTTTGAGTATTTGAATGATTTGCTGGGTTAAGAAATTGTAATTTGTGGTTTACCGTTAAGTGATTATAACATATAGTCTTTGACAACTCCATGTAACCTTTCCACTTGTAACTCATAATCACAGATCCTTGTCTTACTACAGACATAATTATAAGAATTAGAGTTTTTGCGACCCTGTTCTTTACTTTCTTTAGATAAAAATCCAGTCTGAGCAGGATTTAAAGAGTACACAATACCAAAACCTCACGATTCGGTGCTCTTCCTCAATGATATTTTGGCTCATAACTGAGATTAAATAATCATCTTTTTTTTACTTCTCCTCCTAAAAAGAAAATAAAAAAGATTAATTAATATTTAAAACAAAATACTTTAAAAATTGATAAGCCACTATATTATTACAAATATAAATAGGATTTAAAAATTAAGGATTCACATGGTCTGATTAGCCTCCATATAGAAAGCAATACATTTTCTATCAGTTGGAAGTTTGAGGATAATTAATAGATGAAGAAAATATTTGGCAATTTAAGAATTATATAATGTTAAGAAAGGATTTTAGAGATGAATCGTTTTATGAAGCCGAATTATATTGTCTTTTTATCAAAAAAGCAGGTGTATCGATTTCTCATCTTCAGCTTTTGGTGTCAGCCTCTTATTTAAAAAATTAGAATAAACCTTATTATTAATTAACGGCTAATTCAGAAAAAGAGAAAAGAAACAATAAAAAAATGATACTATTATTATGAACAATTATTATTAATACTTTTTTATTCATACCACATTCAACAATTTTCACTCTTATGCAAAACATCATATGTATAATAATAGTAATAATAATGATAACATTATTAATATTAATATTAATGTCCCTGATATTCTATCATTTCTTATTATATTTTTTTATTAGGGAAAGTAATTCGGGATCGTATTTAGAGAGAGAGAGAGAGTAATCATTCATCCCCGCTATATTAAAAAATATTACTACTTTAAAATACAAAAGTTTTATATTTTAAAATAAATGTGAGTTTTGTTCTAATACATTAAAAGTACCCATGCCAAAAATGTAGGAGATATATTTTTAACCCCATGTCACAGCAAAAGGGAAAGAAAAAAATTACAAGCTCATGAAGTAATCAATCAATCAACCCAAGTAAAGTACAATAGATGAACCATAGTAATAACTGTCTGCTGAGATCCCGAAACTCTGATCTCAAGGGAAATGATATGTAAATATTCTCGCTTGGCAAATGATCCACAGTCTTTCAACAGCCGTAGGCTTTTTTGCAAATTATCTCTATGAACAGACTCATGTAAATATCTTTAACCATTATTGTGATAGTTTTTTTATAAATATTTTCAGTATAAAATGGACAAGACCCATGCAAGACTACAATCGAATTGAATTTTATTATTAAAACCCATATTCTGTTTAGATAACGGTTCCAATTGTAAATCGATAAAACTTAATTAATTAAAAATAAATCTATAAAAACAAGAATATAGAATATTTTTTATTAAAAAATTAAAAACATTAGTGATCATTACACTTTCGTCAAAAATTGATTACTTATCTTCTTTATATTTACTTATAATATTATATAATATTCATATTTATTAAATTATTATTAAGTTTACTTGTAAGTCGGATAGAAAATAACAAATGTAATGTAATTTTTATTTAATAAACTAGTGATACTTAATTTTAACTTTTAATAAAAACGATAAATGTAGTTAATAATAGTAAAAAATAAAAAGTGAAAGAAATAAGACTTGTAATACAGATAAATAATGCGAATTTTTTTAATGACAAAAGCACGATAATTTAAAAAGGTACATATTATCCATTTACATATATTTACACACATTCATTCAAAAAATGGACACACATTCCTCTCCTCTTACGATTAATTTATGGATACCATCCCAAAAGAACTACTCTGATTGTAAGTCGAGCCATTTAGAAACCCACGTTTTGAATATTTATAATGTTTGTGAATCGATTTAAATATTTGCATATTATCTATTTGTATACGCACATCGTAAAAATTAGAATAGAGTGAAAATACCATATAATTTAAAAATATGTATTTTTATATATTTTAAAATATATTTTATTTTATTTATATTATTTTTATAATTTTCTTCTTTATTTTATTTTAAATTATAATATTATTTTTCTTAAGCTACGAGTCAATTTTTTTTGTGCTGTTCATTTCAATTAGTTTCTATATTAATGTTAATAAGCTAATAAAATTTCCGTGAAATCTTTCTGTAATTTGTTTCAGCATTTTGATAAACCAATAATGAAATCTATTTTGAGAAATTATTATGATATTATCACATATAAAGAATTTTGTACTTATTATTTATAAAAAGAGAATTTTCAACATTATTAAAAATTATATCACAAGGCAAGCATATATTTTCATTAAAATTTCATTAGAATTATGTCAATCAAGAGAAAGCAGACTCGAAATATATCCTACTTAAATCAATCAAGCATAATCCGAGTGATGTATGATTCTGGGGGTAATTGAATTGTGATCTAATTCCTACTTCAAAAAGTCCCAGTTTTCTAATCGATTCTTTCTTTCATAATAAACGACTTAAAGTATCTTGAATAAGTTCCACTCACTGAAAAAAGGTAATTACACTCTTTTCTCGCTTCAACTTGGGTACTATCTCGGGAAAAATTGCAAAACGACCAACATCCTCCGAATTATTCTTCCACGAAAAGGACAAGAAAATCAAATATTTATTTTTATTAAGACATTATCACTCCGTTTTATCCACATAAAATCACCGTTAACTATAATAAGATATGAAATGTTTTCTTAACTATTTCTCTATTTTTATCGAAATTTTTTTGGAATTTTATTCGTATTTCTAATTTGCAGAAAAAATGTGCCCAGAAAGAGATGGAAATCATATCAACCATAGACGAAATAATTTCAATTCTAACTGATAAGAAAGGTGAACTCATTAATAATATACAAGAGGAGAAATCAAAAAAGACAGCCCAATTCAAAGAGTATATTCATCAATCAACTGCAGCTTTGGGCAGAGCAAATGGCTATATTCAGTTTTGTATTGAAATGCTCCGAGAAACTGATGCAACTTCCTTTTTATTAGTGAGTGGGTTCTGAAATTTTAGATTTATCAATGATATATATTGCTTAATAATCATGATCAAGAGAAATAATTAGCAACTCAACATTATATATATATATATAAATATAAAATATCTTAAAACTCGATTAATGCATTGGAAAATAAACTTTAACGTAATAATATATTGATTTATTTTTTACTTTTAATATTATTTATATTATTTATTTATTGGTATTGTTTTAATTGTATTATTAAGTTGCTCAGAAAGTTTTGAACGTTTGTTTTACATTCATTTTAAAACAGAATGTCAGCCGAAACAAACGGTTTATTGATTAAAATGAAATTCATTAGCGTTTACACATTTTTTCAATGAATTCATAGATTTGCAACTCTTTTGCGATATAGTTCAGTAGACCTAGATGCAATGAACTGTTCAAATTCCCTGTTTAGCATCTCTTCGTTCTGAAATATTTTCCCATTCTAAACGTTTGAATAAATGGAACCAGTTGGCTAGAGATCGAGCGAGTACTGTGGATGTATCAGAATTTCATATTTTAGGCTTTTTTACTTATCCATGGTTTGCTTTGCAATGTGTGGATGGACATTGTCATGCAATAGAATTCGGCCTTTTCTATTGATCAATGCTGGGCACATTATTTGAAACTTTTCCTGTACAATATCAATTTCTAGGTAGTATTTCTTTAATGTTATCATTTCTCTCTTTTCCTGGTAATCGTTTTTATTTTGGTGAAAGAATCATGGTGTGGTTCACTTTGAAATACTTAAAGTCGGGGAAACAATTACTGCACAATATTATTGTGATCAACCTGACAGATTGAAAGCACCAATTGCAGAAACACATTCAGTCCTTCTGAAAAGGTTATCGTGTTATCCTCTATCATGAAAATGTTAGACTTGCAATGGTAACTAGAGAAAAAATAAAGCACCTTATTTGATACTAAATACTCAATTGATTTTAGCTCCTTCTGATTTTCATATGATTACAGCTATTTGTAAATGGAAAATTTTAACATCTTATGAGGATGTGAAAAATACCTTGCTTCGGTATTTTAACTCTTGAAATCTAATCTTTTTTAAAACAGGGATTGAAGATTTGATAAGCGGACGGGGGAGGTCCATAGAACATGATGGTGACTACATTGTTGATTAAATGCTGGTACTTTTAAAAGAAATATACATTTTTACATCTTTTGATAAAAACGACATTACTCTTGGGTACTCATAATATATATCATGATCTATAATATTAATATACATATAACATTTCTTTATTTGTTTAAAATAATCATTAAAATAATTAATGTAATTTGTTTTAAAACTTCACAGTATTTTATATATAAAATATTGATAAAAATAATTAACTGTGGAAAACTCAGTTTGGCAATGATCTGCTATCAAATGAGAGAAATAAATAATTGCGAAAAAATATTTTTGTAAAAAAAAATTATTTTTTAATGTTGGTAAACGAAAACTGATTTCCATGATAAATGGAATTAAAATATTGATGAATTTTTGCTTGATGACAATTGTAAAAAATTAATTAATGTGAGTGTATTTAATTGAGTATAAATATCAAAAGGTCATTAATTATTCAATTTCCAATTAAATTATCAATTTTTACAAAGTAGGTCGCCTTCAAATATTCCCATAACATCAGGCAATACAATCCATAATCTGTGTAAAATATCATGGGAAATCTATTAGTTTTTATTCTAATTAAACATTATATGTAATAAATAATCAATGGAGAAAATTTTCTAATTGATTTTATTTTATTTTATAAATTTCATAATAATATTTTTTTAAAATAAGTATAATATTTTATAAAATAATTTTAATTTTCTTTTTGTGATATTGTTAAATATAATTTTTACATATTTAAATTCTTATTTAATAATGATTTATTTAAAATCGATTAAAGACATTATTTGTTTTAATTGTTTAGATAAGCTGGCTAACATTTTTAAAATATTGATTTTTAAGTGTTAAAATAACATTGAATTATAAATAAATTTTATTTAATCATATATAAGAATAATATATAACTTCAAAACTGGTATTTTCGTGATTAAATAATTACTTGAACAAAATTAAATTATTATTATAAAATATTATTTTATTTAATTAATTAAAAAATGATTATTTTAATTTTTAGTAGTATTTCATTATTACCTGAAAGGTGTTTAAATACAATTTCTTTTTCATTTTTATAACTAAATTATATTTTTACAATTTCTTAAGTAAAATCACGCATTTTAAAATTATTAATAATAAATATTGAATAACTAACTCGGTAAAGGTAATAAAATTATGTATTGGTTAAGGCATCAGGTGAAATTTTGAAACTAATTTGTTTACAAAATAATATTTGTAAGGTTTTGATGTTGTATAACTGAATTATTATTATTAATTATTATTATTATTATTATTATTATAATTATTAATAATAATAATATTATTATTATTTTTAGATAAAATAATTTCATTGTAAGACAGACTACAAATTCAAAAACCATCCTCAAGTTATTCTTATTTCTT